>VMDO01014867.1:0-53039 GCA_007922755.1 Pedetes capensis | reverse complement strand
ACTCAAAGGTCAGATCACATTAAAAGGGGGGGAGGGAAGATAAGAATGAGGTCAATATAAATAGACTAGAAATCGCATGTAATTGTTCTAACAAGATAGAAACAAAGACCACTACAGGAAAAGTTTCTATCTTAAACAGAAATGGAACCCAAGGACATATAGAAAAATACTATATAGTAAAAGATAGAGAAGACTTGGAAGGGAAACTTAGATGGGAAGGGGGAAGGGGGGAAACATAGAGGAGGGTAAGGGGTAACCTATATGAATAATGCTTATCAAATTGCATATATGAAAATTGTCACAATGAAAAGCATGTCAAAATGAATCGCATTATGATGTACATTAAAAATTTCTAATTAAAAAAACAATAAAATACATTCTCCAAAACCCATAGAATATACATCAAGAATGATCATAAACATATGTTTATATTGTTCAAAAGATGGTGATTCTTCCACTTCTGGGTTTTCACAGAACTCATTTGTTAATCTAATGTGTAGGTATCAAAATAGCCACCTATTCTTCTTGCTTTATTCTCTTCCTTTGCTAAACACAAAGTATGATTTTTAATGACTACAGACATCATATTATTATTGCAGTGCTTGGTTTTCCTTTTAGGATCAATGTATTTAAATTAGCTAGGATATACTAATCATGCTTCATTTAAAATAGCTAAAAGGTGTACTTGGATTAACTTTGCAAAATAGTCCTTATTTCTTACTTGCAATAGTCTCTTCACTGTATTTCAGATGCTAAATAGGAGCAATTCCCAAAGATCCTCCAGACCAAAGGGTGAGATAATTGTGAAAAGTCCTCCAGTTCTTCTGCTGCCCAGTGAGGGCATTGACTCCAAGCAAGCAGAATGATGAGGGAAGAAAGAGCTTTAGTGACAACAAGCTGACAGGTAGAAACTAGAAGGCTGTTCCCCAAATTCCATCTTCCTAGGGGGTCACTGGCACAAAAGCCTATATGTGGTTTCTGGAGAGTCTAATTTTAGCAATAGCCAGGTGAGCATTGGAATGGCCATTAATTTTTTTTTTCCAGTACTGGAGAGTTGAACCAAAGACTTGGTACATGCTGGTCAAATACTCTATCACTGAGCTACACCCCAACTCTTTTTAATTTTTTCTTTTAATTTTGAGACAAGATCTCGCTAAAGTGCTCAGGCTGCCTCTGGCCTCGAACTCTCAATCCTCCTGCCTCAGCCTCCCAAGTTCCTGGGATTACAGGTTTGTGCCATGGTGCCCAACTAATTCTTGTAGTATTATATTTTTTTTTGACATGGTTTCAGTGTCATCTGCTGATCACCAAGCATTCCAGGCATTCTATGTCTCTGTAAAGCTAAAGAAAGATTACTGAATAGGAGGTCATATGTCTAGCGTTGTTCTTTGCTGTTTTCCCTTATGCTTCTTTTCAGGCAGGGCCAACTCTATTAATTATTTGGGGAGTGAAGAACAGACTTGGTAGTGCTAGGAGCAAGTTAACCCAATCGTGGGTTTCAGTTCCTTACTGTCGGTTTGTTCCATTACCTAATCCTCCATGAGGTGATGGAGGAGGGGTGCTGACTCAATCTGGCTACTTCCTGCTATACAAGGATGTAGCAGGGACGACAGTGCATGAAACAAAGAGACCTACTGACCAAAAATTTTATTTCCCCTTTATGATCCCTGATCAGGGGACAAAGTTTCCTAGTCTTCTGACATCTCATGCCATTGACCTCTGATGGAGCCCTTGTGGGACTTCATCCCACAACAACAGTATATCCCACAGCACATTAGTCTCATGCAAATGATTCCTACCAGACCTATTAAGAGATTTTGCCACAAGAGTTTCCCCAAAACCATGATATGAACCATCACTTATATTAAAAGCAGAGTCCTAAGTCATGACCTTCATTTGTGTGTGCATGTCCTGCAGGGCTAAAGAGAGATGTCCTGAATTGTCTGGAATGTACGCACAACCTTCAGCTCTTACAATTGCACACGTCCCTTGCCGAGTGGCAGTTAAAATATCTAATGCCATTTGATTTGGGGGAAACAGCTTTTCTCATTAGGGCTATTTCTGCATTGAGTGATTTAGGGCTCTCAGGATGAAATTAGTTAGACCTTCCATTTGCCACATTATGTCTTCTGGACCAATCTGAGGGACAAATATTGATGCTAGACGATCATACCAGTGCAAAACAGACCGAGTTCATCTACGTACTGGAATTTGGAAAGACTGGCAGGTCAACCTATTTCCTTTACCTGTCTCCCTTACAACCTATGAGGAATCTCCCCAACCAACCCAGGGAAAGCCAGGACTACAAATTTGTCCTACATAGCCACTGAGTGCCATTGGGTGCTAAACATCTAATCCCTGGTCTAAGTACCCAGTCACTCCCAAACCAGTCATGGGACTGTAAAATCACAACATGATGGCATGGATAACCAGTCTGTAATCAGTAATCAATCCTAACTCATGAGTTCATTTGGGCCATTGATCTATCATAGGAGTGGTGATGTTATTCCCAACAGATTGAGGCCTCCTGGTTTAGATGTCCCAAAATAGGTATAAGGCAGATAAATCCATCCCATATTTGGAAATACCCTTCTTTATATCTGTGGTTCTTTGCTAGGACTTTGGGGAGATGTAATATGTATTTATTGAATTGGGGTTTAGCAATGGACCAAGCCTAGTGGTTGCCCTATTCTAAGGAAAAATTTTTTCCATGACCAACTGTTTTTAGAGTTTCACTTGTTGTTGTTGCTAGGTGCCATCGAGTTGGTGTCCGACTCATAGTGACCCTACATACAACAGTCAAAACAGTATTGTTAGTACTTCTCTGCTATTCATAGGGTTTTCAGTGACTGGTTGTTTTTGGGGAATGGGTTGCCAGGTCCTTCTCCCAAGCCTACAGCACCTGATGTTCCAGGTGGTCTCCCATCCAGGTACTAACCAGGTCTGACCCTGCTTAGCTTCCAAGATCTACAGGACTGATGGCTGCAGACAGTCTCATTTAGGGGCCACTAAGTATGCAAGGTGTCTTCTAACAAATGTTTATTCTTTTTTTGGTCTTGTATTAGTGACTGTAATTTTAGCCAGTCATTAAGATGTAGACATCAGCACAGGATGGGTGATTGTTGTCATTGTTAGGTCTTGTTGAGTCATGTCCAACTCACAGCGATCCTGTGTATAACAGATGGAAACATTACCCTATGCTGTGCCATGCACATGATCTTTTTATGTTTGAGCACATTGTTGTAGCCACTGTGTTTCTTCTCATTTTGGTTTGTGCCACATCACCAAAAGGAAGTCCCAGGGGCTTTACTCCATTCCCATCACTAATTTCATCCTGAGAGCCCTAAGAGGCAACTCTTCCCCAGTTCTTCCTTGAATGCCTTCCAGCCTGTGGGGAGAGCTCACTTTCCAGCAATGTATTTGACAGGGTTTCTCTGCCATTCATAGGGTTTTCAATGGTTGTTTTAAGAGTGGACTGCTGGGTCCTTCTCTCTATTCTGTCTTAGTCAGGAAGCTCAGCTGAAACCTGTCCATCATATGTGGCCCTGCTTGTATCTGAAATATTGGTGGCACAGCTTTCAGCATCACAGCAACACACAAGCCCCCCAGCACAACAAGCTGACAGTCATGTGGGGGAGGATGAGTGATATGCAGCAAAAATGGCTGAAAAGAGCTCAGTCATTCATGGAGGGTCCTTTCAATACGGAGGATTATTATTTTTTCCAATTAAACATACCAGAAGTAGAAAGTGGATTATGCCTCCAGATGTAGTCACCAGTTGCTCCTCAGCATTTGCTCCTTTGGGAGAGTGGCATAATGGAAATGCCCTGTTCCCAGTGTGGCTCCCTGTCTGAACTGTGTTCCTTGTTCAGTCCAAGAGGGAGAAATCCCATCCAGTGCTCTGACAACCTCAGATGGCACTTCAGATCCTGTTATATAGAGGGTAGCATGTTTTGTCCTGTGGGGAGTGGAGCTAATGCCCCATAACCTGTGGAAGTGCAGCAGGCAGATCAGGAAGTTTAGGATAAAGGACTCTCAGTGGGCAAGGGCTGAAGGGCTAAACCAGTATTACATGTCCTTCCTTATTCTCCATATTACTATCAGGCAGTATTGGTTTTTCCTGTTCTGCTCTTTGAACCGTAATAAAATCCCGTTCATCTCTTTTCTTACCCTGATATAATAACAGCATGCAAGCCTGCAGGTAAGGAACCTCCACATTCTTTCTTTCTTTACTTTTTGCAGAATAGATCTAATTCCAAAATGGTATAATATGTAAGGGAGCCAATAACAGTTAAGGGAGCTATTGACCAGCCATTCCTCCTGAGACCTCAAGGTATATTGAGGCCAGGCAATATTGCAGGAAAACAAAAAAGATTTTGCTTTGTCATATATATTAATCATCTGTCATCGCCATAGCAGAAAAACCAACTCAAACAAACTTATGGTTTACTGGAAGCTCACAAGTCAGAGATCAGTCCATCCTGGAGGCAGGAGGCAAGGCTTTGTGGCAGACACCCTTACTTCTTCAAGAGCAGGAAACAGAGAGAGGGCTGAGCCACAGGACTGGGGTAAAAACCTCCAACACCCCCACACACTCCCCACCATCACTTCCACAAAGCTAAGACCTGCCTCCCAAGTCCCACGACCTCCACAAACAGCACCACCAGTGTGGGGGCCAAACATTAAACCACATGACCTTTGGGGAACACTTTGTATTCAAACCATGGCGTCATGGGACTGTATCTGTAGGCAGCCCACTTACTCAGAATTAAACCCAGAGGGCTGTTGTGTGAACTGGTGACACATTTCCCATAGTGCAGCAACACAGAAGCAATGACAGAGCAGAGACAAACACAGAGCAAACAACAGGAACTGAATCCAGAGGTCAGATCACAATCAGCACTAGTCCTGTGGGGAGGTAAAGTCCTGCAGCAATTCTCACTCCGGAAGAGCCCTCACCAAAGTGCCCTCCTGTCCCACAGGGAGAAGAGAAACAGCCTGGAGGGAGGGGAAGGGAGTTCTCAAGTGTGCACCTCCCGGTGACTAAGCCTACCCCAGAGATGACTCACTCACTGACCTGCCCCGAGCCCTTTCTTCACCCCATCACCCAGCACAAAACGCCACCAGTTTCAGGAGAGAAGAATAAGGGGCCATCTTTGGCAAATATGCTCAGGCAGCTGCAGAGATTTACCCAAATCCCCCCATCCAATATCAATTGACCACAGCAGAACGTCACTTCTAGCCTGACAAATTTGTAACAGTGAAAAGTCCACTTCTGCTTTTACCTGATGAAGCCAATGACTTGAGAGACAGTGACAGGAGAGGAAAAAGCTTCATCAGCAACAAGCTGGCAGGTAGAAAATGGAAGGCTTTCACCCCAATTCTATTTCACCAAGAATCATGGAGCAAATGGGTCCCTGAAGAGCTCATATTGCCCACAGGTCACCAGATGTTCCACCTGTTTCTGGTCTCTGTAAACCTAAAGAAAGATTACTAATTAAGCAGTCATCTGACAAGTATTGTTCTTCGATACTTTCCCTTATTCTTCTTTTCAGGCAGGGCTAACTTTATTGGTGAGTTATTTGGGAAGTGAGGCAAAAACAGAAACTGAAAAACAGACTAACTAGTGCTAGCAGCAAGATAACCTATTTATCGACTTCAAGATGTACAAAAATTCATGTTCTTTCTAATGTGATAAGGTCAGTAATGCTGAGTTCAGAGTCTCTTAATTCCTTTTTCAACTTAAAAATGCCAGGTGATCAAGTAATTTCTAAATGATTGCCCTAGTCTTTGGCCTTCTTATAAATTGCTTGTCAGCATCTTTTGAAATATTTTGTGAAAATGCTGTCTTTAAAATTAATGATTCACTTACCTTCATCTTAAAGTATTTTTTTTCTAAACTGCTTATTTCATTGGCTAGATGAAAAGGCAAATTATAAGCATTAATTTTTATTAACAGCTAAAGATTTCAGAATGTTACTTTTCCTCCTAAGATTTCAGGAACGTCTCTATTATATATGCCCAGGGGAAAGCAGACTATTTTGATTTACTAAATACAGAGACAAGTACAGTCTGTCTTCATCTCTTTATAAAGTTAGTAGGATTAATCCCTTAATGTCAGTGACTATTACAGGATTTTGTCAGTCCCAGGTGCCCTGAGTCCCATCCTTACCTTCTTCATGGTAGGCTCTGCTGCTGATCACAGGACCATTGTTACCAATTCCCTGGGTCAACTGGCTTCCAACAGGGTTTGGCCAATGGAAACACTGGTAGAGGCTGGAGTCTGGGAGATTGGAAGGGGAGCATAAAAGAGAAAAAGTGTTTCTTCGTTTTTGCCACATGAAGCAATTGGAGTGGTAAATGGATCTCCCATCTGGCCCCAGCTACCCACTGACAGTCCCATTGTGATTCCAGCTTTGTCAGCATATCTGCCAAGGTCCAATCAGGAAGGAGAATCCCCAGAGTAATTCGAACAGGGAGAGTTTAATATAAAGAATTACTCACTATAATACACATCGAAGTAATGCAAGACTGGCCAGTAATAAAGAGAATGGTAAAGAACATAAGTATTGCAGATATGAGGAACAGTCACAACCCTGGAGCCAAGACAGAGCATCCAAGTAAGATCCTGTCCAACCTCCCAAAACTAAGATCCAGATCTTGTTGGAAATGGAATGGCCACGGCTCACTGGCTGGTGGAGAAGTTTACAGACATGCCCCACAAGCAGAACTTCCACGTACTGAGGGAAGCCGTCTATAGGGAAACGATTCATTGCAAGCTAGCCTAGGGATGCTCAGGGCCACTGCTCACAGGGAGGTACTGTGTGCTGCAGCCTAGAGAATACTGTAGAAGACACATCTACGTTAGGAGCACTGCAGAAGCCACACATGTTGCAGGAGCCAGGCATTGCAGCTGCTGCAAACCTCCAGGAACACTGGTGAGAGAAGCATATGCAAATCCGGAAGAGAGGGAGGAAGCCCTTCCTCTTGCCATGTTTCTTTAGCGCCCTCTGCTGACAAGGCCTAATACCATACCAACTGACATTTACAGGACCTATATTAGTTTTCTTTTACTGTTTGACATATTACTATAAACTTAGTGGCTTAAACAACACAAATTTATTGTCTCACAGCTTCTGTGACTTAGGAATCTTAGGAAAATTTCGGCCTTTATTATAATAAGGCTGAAATCAAAGTATCAGCTGGATACATCCCTATCCAGAGGCTCAACTAGGAAACCATGCACTTCCAAGCTCATGCACATCATTGGCAGAATTCCATTCTTTGCAGGTATAGAACTGAGTTCAAGGCCAGCCTGGACTACATAATAACTTCCTGTCTCAAAAAACAAAAACAATTTTTTTACCCTTTTTACCATTTTTAAGTGTAACTAGTTGTAACTGTCATTATTGTGGCATTAAGTACAGTGCATTCACATTTTTGTGCAACTATCACTACCATCCATCTCCAGAACTTTTGCATCTTCTTTGACTGACATTCTGTACCCATAATGCTAAGTCACTATCGCTTCTCTCCCTAGCTCTTTGTAACCACCGTTCTACTTTCTGTCTATGCATTTGACTATTCTAGGTATCTCATATAACCACACAGTATCTCATATAACCATACTGTGTGGAACCACACAGTATTTGTCATTTTGAGAGTAGCTTGTTTCATTTAGCATAATGTCTCAGGGTTCATCCATGTTATAGCATGGGTCCAAATTTCCTTTCTTTTTAAGATTGAATAACATTCCATTGTATGTATATCCCATGATTTGTTTATCCATTCTTTGGAGAACATCTGGGATATTTCTTTCCATTGGCAATTTATGTATATTGCTGCTGTGAACATAGATGTGCAAATATCTAGCCAAGTTCATACTTTCACCTGCTTTGTATATATAATCAAAAGTGGGGTGACTAGATTGCATGGCAATTCAACATTTAATTTTTTGAGGAATTGCCACATTATTTTCCATAGCAGCTTTACCTTTTTACATTCCCATGATCACTGCACAAGGGTCAATTTTTCCACACCTTTCTGAACACTGTGTGTGTGTGTGTGTGTGTGTGTGTGTGTGTGTGTGTGTGTGTGCATGGTTTGTTTTCTGGTTCTTTTTATAATAGCCATCCTAATGCATGTGAAGTGATATCTCCTTGTGGTTTTGATTTGCATTTCCCTAATGATTAGTACTGCTGAGCATGTTTTCACATGTTTATTGGTCATTTGTATATCTTCTTTGGAGAAGTATCTATTCAAGTCATTTTCTGAAATTTTAATCAGACTGTTTTTGTTGTTATTGAATTGTCAGAGTTCTTTATATAAGATGGATATCAATCCCTCAAGAGATTTGCATATGTTGTCCCATTCCCTAGATGGCATTGCCTAGATGGTATGTCCTCTGATATACGTTTTGATATAATCCAATTTATCTATTTTTTTCTTCCATTGCCCATGCTTTTGGAGTTCTATTCAAGAAATTGTTGCAATATCTAATGTCATGAAGCTTTTCCCCTATGCTTTAATTTGTGAGTTTTGTATTTTAAATATTTAGGTTAGCTCTTCAATCCATTTTCGTTTAATTTTTGTATGTGGTACAGCATAAGGGTCTACCTTCACTTTTGTTTTTGTTTTTGTTTTGCATGTGCATATCTGGTTTTCCCAACATCATTTTCTAGAAAAGACTTCCCTTTCCCACTGAATTGTCTTAACCCCCCTGTCAACAGTCTTTTGCCCATATATGTGAGAGTTTTACTTGTGGACTCTCTGTTATAGTCCATTTGTCTAGATATCTGTCTTTATCCCAGAACCACACTATTTTGATTACCATAGCTTTGTCAAAACTTTTGAAATCAGTGAGACCTCCTTGGGTTTTTTTTTCATAATTGTTTTGATTATTTGGGGTCCCTTAAGGTTTTTTTTATCAATTTTATGATGGATTTTTCTATTTCTGCAAAAATGTTGGGTTTTGATAGTGATATTGAATCTGTAGATCACTTTGGGGAGAGTTAACATCTCAAATAAGAAAATGTTTGATGATAGTGAGTTCTATAACTTGTGACAATAGTTACATGATTGCATACATTTTTAAAAATTCATAGGATGGTACATTTGAAATGATTATATTTTATTGTATGTAAATTACACCTCAATAAATTGATTAAAAACTAAAAAGACATCTAGCCTGTGCTGGAGAAGATTGTACCAATGGGGACAGGCAAATATAATAATAGCAAAAAAAAAAAAAAGGAATACATCCAGCTGGGCATCCTGGCACACACCTGTAATCACATCAATTTTGGAGGCTGAGGTAGGAGGACAGCAAATTCAAGGCCAGAGGCAGCCTGTACAATTTAGTGAAACCCTGTTTCAAAATTAAAAATAAAGGGGCTAGGGGTGCAGCTCAGTGGTAGAGCATTTATTTGCCTAGCATGTGTAAACCCCCAGGAGAAGGAGAAGAAGAAGAAGCAGGAGGAGAAGGAGGAGGAAGACGGGGAGGAGGAGGAGGAGGAGGAGGAGGAGGAGGAGGAGGAGGAGGAGGAGGAGGAGGAGGAAAGGCTGAGCCAAGCCTCCTCTCTCTAGCCAAAGGAATTGAAGAAATGTAGCCTAAAAAGACAAAAAGGTGAACACCAGATCGCAAGCTATTAGGCTTCTCTCTATGGAACCAACATAATTTATAATATACTCCCTTAATTTTTGGTTCTCTGACCTTCTACCTTTTCAACCACAGCTTCTATGTCTGTCCTAAACTTTATTCTTCTACATATCAGTAGGCTTCAGCCTCACTTAAATGAAAGTGATAATCTGCTACACCAGATGTAACTATCTATCTACATCCTATATCCAAATCCACAAGCAGGATCTGAATCACTCATCTTCAAAACTTCTTGCATTTATTTGTCTAATTCACTTTACCCGAAATACTTTTCTATCCATCAAGTCCCAGCTGAAGGGCTCTGTGCAGCTTTCCCAAATCCCTCCATCAGAAAACACTGTTCATTTCTCTGTGTTTCATTCTACCCCCTTGTTTTAGTCTACTCCCACACTAGAAGTCAGGGTCTTTAGACGAGGAGTGAATGTGTTTATTTTGTGTGTGTGCTGCCTTCCAATGCCCTAGATAAATATTTGATGGATGAATAAACAAATTCTTTGATCTTCATAAAGATATTTATAGGAGCAAGAATAAACATTGGAAAGAAGTTTGGTCCCTGAGTATATTCACAAGGACATATAGCGGGTGGGGAAAGCCCAAAAAGTTCCTACATGAGGTGTAGGTCTCAAGGTGTGACTATGGACGAAACCCTGTCGGTGCCGATGGGAAGGTGTTGGAGATGCGTGTTGGTGCAGTCAGTGGTGGAGGAACATGTAGAGATAAAGTAGAAGATGAGGTATGGCTAATATCCGGGAAGACTGAGGCACAATGAGGAGGAATGGCCGTGCCTGTGGCTAGTCCTGGACTTTTGAATAGGTAGAGGATTTCCATCCTGCCCCATCCCCACCCCAACTCACTAATTCCTTGGCTTTTTTAATTTCATTTTTGTTTCACTGTTTAGTTCTTAAGATGTTTCCTCATAAAATAAAAACACTTGGGAGACATTCAGATCCCATCTGTTACCTTTTAGTTATCATTTAAAACCATATGTGAAAGCAAAAATCCTCTAGGATATAGTTTGATGGGCAGTCTTGCTTTGTCCATTTAGCTAGCTTATGTTGTTGTTGACTCATAGCAACCCTATATACAACAGAATGTACACTGTGCCAGGCCTGACACTCTATCAGTGCTTCTCTGCTATTCATAGGGATTTCAGTGTCTGATTGTTTTCAGGATTGTCTCAGGAGTGGGCTGCCAGGTCCTTCTCCCCAGCTAGCCTATAGCCCCAGTTATTCAATCAAACTCTAATTTAGGTGGTGCAGTGAAGGTGTTTTGTAGATGTAAGGGAGCCTGCCCTGGGTAGACTTGTGGGCCTCATTCTACCCACTGAAAGGTATGAAGAGAGGAACTGAGGCATTCCTGCAGCGGAAGAAATTCCTCTGTGGATAACAGCTTCAGCTACTGTCTAGGAGTCCGAGCCAGCTCTCAGTGTGCCTTGCCAGCCACCGCAATCACAAGCTAATTCCATGCAATAGATAACAGAGATTTCTGACTGTTTCTGATTCTCTGATTGAACCCTAACTGAGAGTTGAGGTTTAGCATGCAGAGGCCCACACAGATGAGTAAAGAAAGAGACTCTAAGCCGGGCACAGTGACACACACCTGTCATCCCAGCGACTTGGGAGGCAGAGGCAGGAGGATCACAAGTTCGAGACCAGAGGCAGTCTGGGTAATTTAGCAAGACCCTGTCTCAAAAAGTTTAAAAATGGGCTAAGGTTGCAGCTCAGTGGTACAGCACTTGCAAAGCATGCAAGTGCGAGGCCCTGGGTTCAACCCCCAGTACTACCAAAAAAAAGAAAGAAAGAAAAAAGAAAGAAAGAAAGAAAGAAAGAAAGAAAGAAAGAAAGAAAGAAAGAAGGAAGGAAAGAAAAGAAAAGACAGACTAGTAGCAAAGGAAGTGCTGGTGAGGATGTTGACTGGACATTTTTGCCTAAGGCTGATTGTATTTAGGACAGAGGGGAAGGACAGAAAAAACAGAAGCCAGATAAGACTAAGAGTTCCTAATAAAGGTGAAGAATGTGGGGAGACTAGCTGTACCACAAACTCAACTCTTCTTCAACAGCTTTACTTATTGGCAGAGGGGTGGGGTGACGGGAGAGAGGGTTAACCTTTGAATGGTGTCTGTAGATTGCAGAAAAGTTATTCATCAAAACAGCACAGGCTCTCTTTGGCTTCTTTGTGTATTTCTATTATTTCTTTTAGCCAGAGAGGCAAATGCATATCTTTGCAAACAATGCTTTCTAATTCATCTGCAAAGTCAAATGTTCTAAATAAATAAATAAACAAACAAACAAACAGAGAAGAAATGGAGTTTCTTTTATATCTAGTGTTCCTCCAAATACTATGAATAGTTCTAGCAAATTATCCAGAAACTAGTAGGTATTTTAACTGAGTATTTTAATTACTCAACAGCAGGAGTATAATTTAGAGTTGCAACAAATAGGATATTTGGATAAATATACAAAAAGATGGTCACATATATGAGCTCAGAGATGCCCTTTGACACTGGTACAGCCTTTGAAGGACTAAAAGAAGGTAACTATATGATCTTGACAAAAATCAGGAAAAAGCACAAAATTTGTGATTCAAAACTGGATAGACCTAAAACTATACAAAAATTAGTCAGCAACCATAGGCTAGAATGTTCCACATATAAGGACATGAAAAGAAGCATAGTGGCACCTCAGCCTTCAAACTGCTCTGTGCTCATACCTATCAATCCTTGACCAATACTTTCCAGAGAATTCTGGTTTGGTGCTCAACCACTTGCTCCACCATGCTGAAACCTGTATGAGTGATGCTTCTGGATGAAACAAAGGGGAAAGCGTCACTCTGCACATCAATTTCAAGCAGTGAAGACCTGTCCTGGTGCTCATGTTCATGATATCATGGGGTTTTTCTTAATACATGTATATACAATGGCACCCAACAACAATATACCACTTGGGTGTCATCATGGCACCCAAGAAACTTTCTAGAGCTAAACATGAAGGAAAGAGGAAAACAATGAGTACAACGATTGAAACAAACAAACAAAAAAAAAAAACCCTTTTGCTAAGTACATGAGTGGCATCAGGCTAGGGTTTAACTCAGTTGGTAAAGTGCTGTTCTGCACACTCTGAGGCCCTTGGTTCAGTCCCCAGCACCACAAACATGGGAGAAGGACCTGGCAGCCTATTCCTGAAACAATCCTGAACTAATCAGTCATTGAAAACCCTATGAATGGCAAAGAAGCACTGACATAGTGCCAGGCATGGCACAGTGTCAGGGAGTATTTCATTCTATTGTACATAGATAGGGTCCCTATGAGTTGGTCCTGACTCAACAACAACAGCATGTGAGTGGCATAGATGTGTGTGAATTAGCTATTCAGTATGGTACTGGAACCAATAAATACATTTACTATTTTCTTATGGGGAAAAAGTGCTCATCACTCAAATTGAGTGATGAGCACCTGACCAGCCTTCCAGAACACTGTGGTCGAGTGCCGAGGTACCACTGCAAGCTGAAATAAGTTAGAAATTTTTTTGATAAAAACTTCTTCTGAAGGAATAAACTATGATCCACAAAATACGTGGATGAACATCAAAATGTTGTCCTGAGTGAAAGACATTTGCATTAAGAAAAGTGAACGCTGTATGATTCTTCTTATATAAAGTTCTAGAACAGATAAAGCTAATCCATGGGGGAAACATCAAAACATGCCTAGTTTGGGAGATGTGGAGGGATTGACTGGAATAGCAAGAAGGAACTTTATAGGGCAATCAGTCATCAGGAAAATACAGATTAAAACTACAATAAACTGCCACAGTCCAAGTACTAACCAGGCCCGACCCTGCTTAGCTTCTGAGATCTGACGGGATCGGATGCCACAGAGCTACAGCTGCAGGCCCAAGTTAAACATGTTGTTGTTGTTGTTGTTAGGTGCCATCGAGTCGGTATCTGACTCATAGCGACCCTCATAGGGTTTTCAATGGCTGAGTGCTTCGGGATTGCCTTGGGAGTGGATTACCAGGCCCTTCTCCCATTCAAGTTAAACATACCTATGCTATAACCCAGCAATCCCATTTCTAGGTATTTACCTAAGAGAAATTATGACTACCTATGAATGTTCTTACAAAAAAAAAATTTGAACAATGTTGGCTCGGTAGCCTCAGTACAAGGAAGTTCCTCTGGCAGGATGACAGAGGAAGCTCTGTTACTCCCTGGTTAGGGGTAGAGTTACATTCTCCACTTGGAAATTTTTATCTTTAACTCAGCTACCAAGAATGATTAGTAAGTGTTTCTTAAAGGAAACATATTTATTGAGTACTCAGCATACCAGAAGCACTACTTTACATGGTCCATCTCATTTAGACCCCACAAGTGCCCTAGATGCCTATAGCCGTAGCACTGTGGTGTCCCATCCCGTCAGATCTGGGATGCTAAGCAGCATCGGGCCTGGTTAGTACTTGGATGGGAGACCGCCTGGGAACACCAGATACTGTAGGCTTCGAAGAAAGACACAGCAACCCACTCCCAAAGAAACAGCCATTGAAAACCCTATGAATAGCAGAGAAGCACTGACAATAGTGTTTCGTCTGTTATACATAGGGTCACTATGAGTCAGACACTGACTCAAAGGCACCTAACAACAACAAACAACAAGTGCCCTAGAAATGACTTACCCATAACATTGCCTTCCTTTTACAAATGGAGTAGCTAAAACCCACAGAGGTTAACAGCTTGCTCATGGTCACCCAGGTAATATATAATCATACCTATCATGATTAAAAAGAAGTGCATCTTGAGAGAGTTAACTCAAAATGGATAAAAGACCTCAACATAAAACCAGAAACTTTAAAATTACCAGAAGAAAAGATAGGCAATACACTCCAACATATAGGCATAGAAAAGCATTTCCTTAAGACTCCAATTGCTCAAAAAATTGCAACAAGAATAGATAAATGGGATTACATGAAATTAAAAAGCTTCTGTACAACAAAGGAAACAATGAACAGAGTCAAGGAAGTTCCCATTGAATGAGAGAAAATCTTCACATCCTATACATCGGACAGAGGACTAATTTCCAGAATTTACAAAGAACTCAAGACAGTAACTCCCAAGACAACAAATAACCCAATACACAAGTGGTCAAAAGAACTGAACAGACAGTTCTCAGGTGAAGAAGTTCGTAAAGCCATGAAACACATGAAAAGATGCTCAGTATCCCCAGCCATTAGGGAGATGCAAATCAAAACAATTCTGAGATTCCACCTTACTCTGGTAAGAATGTCCAAGATCAGTAAAAACAAATAACAACAAATGCTGGCAAGGTTGTGGAGAAAAGGGAACTCTCTTATGCTGCTGGTGGGGTTGTAAATTGGTTCAACCACTTTGGGAATCAATATGGAGTTACCTCAGAAAACTAAAAATAGATCTGCCATATGACCCAGTTATACTGCTATTGGGAATATACCCAAAGGGAGGTGAATCATCATACCACAGAGACACCTGCATCTCCATGTTCACTGCAGCATTTATCACAATAGCAAGGATATGGAATCAACCAAAGTGCCCATCAACAGAAGAATGGATAAAAAAATTATGGTACATATACACAGTGGAATACTACTCAGCAATTTAAAAAAATGAAATAATGTCATTTACAGCAAAATGCATGGAATTGGAGAACATCATCTTAAGTGAATGAACACAAGCCCAAAAAGAAAAATACCATATGTTCTCACTCATATGTAGGAACTGAATCAAACTTAAAGGAAGGAAAAAATCCTATACATAAATTGAAACATAATAAAAAACTCAATTAAACTTAACGTAGAAGGGACAATTTAAGGAGTGGAAAGAAGGAGGGAGGGATCTAGCAGAGGGAAGCAACAATGGGAGAAGACAGGAGGGGGACGAGGATCAATGAGGAGAGATGAAGGGGGAAGAGGTCAACCTCAATGTAAACAGCACAACTTTAATAGTATGGTAGGAAAAAGGGGTGGAAGATAGAAAAAAACTGCAAGAATAGCTAAAATTTAAAAATAGCAATAATACCAAAGGCTGGCAGTAACGTAAACAGACTAGATCATTCCTCTAATACTGCTGAGAATGTAAAAAGATAGATCACTACAGAAAAAAGTTTGTACTTAAAATCAGGATGCATGTATATAGATAAATATTTTCATAAAAAGACATGCAAGGAGAGAGATCATTGGTCAGGGGGTGGGGTAGGGGAGGAGGGTCATGAGAGGGTAAGGGGGAAGTATGTGAACAATGTACAATGAAATCCATATATGGAAATGTCACAATGAAACCCATGTCATAATGAAACCCATTAAGTTGTACATTAGACATTTCCAATAAAATTTTTTTTAAAAAGTACATCTGTCTCATTTACTTTGGGTTTCCAGTGTCTGGCATATGTGAAATTTATAAAGGAATGAATGAACTGTGGTCTTGGGGGACACACCAGTGTGAATATTCCATAGTAAAACTTTAATGGCCCTTTTTTTTCTTTTTTCTTTTTCTTTTTTTTCGTTCTTTTTTTTTTTTTTTTTAGTACTAGGGGGTTGAACCCATGGCCTCATGCATGCTTTGCAAGTGCTGTACCACTGAGCTGTGTCCCAAACCCATTTTTTTGCTTTTTATTTTGACACAAGGTCTCACTAAATTACACAGACTGCCTCTGGTCTTGAACTTGGATCCTCCTGCCTCCACCTCCCAAGTTGCTGGTATTATAGGCATGAACCACCATGCCTACCTTTAATGGCCCTATTTTTAAGATACAAATTTATAATTCAAAGGGTTTTTTGTTTATTTGTTTGTTTGTTTGTATGCAGTACTTGCAGGTTGAACCCAGGGCCTCACACATGCCACACAAAGGCATGTCCCATAAAACGTACAAGTCATCTTCCCTGTCTTCCCCAGTCTACTGTTTACTGGTGAAGGTCAAAGAACACAGCCTTCGGTATGGACTGCACCTCACCATCAAGAAATCAAAAATCCTTACAACTGGGTCAATATGAAACTTCATGATAAGTGTCCAAAATTTTGCTTTACTTAGTTCTATACATACCCACAGAAGCAGCAGTCAAGAAATCAAAAGACGCATTGCATTGGGAAAAGTTGTTGCAAAACACCTCTTTAAAATGTTGAAAAGTAAACACGTCACATTGAAGACGAAGGTGCACCTGACTCATGCCATGGTATTTTCAGTCACATCATATGGTTGTGAAAGCTGGTTGTTGAATAAAGGAGACAGGAGAAGAATTGATACTTTTTAATTATGGTGCTGGAGATGAATACTGAATATACTATGGACTGCCCAAAGAACCAACAGGTCAATCCTAGAAGAGGTGCAACCAGAGTGCTCCCTGGAAACAAGGATGGCTAGACTATGTCTTACATATTTTGGACACATTGTCAGGAGAGACCAATCCCTGAAGAAGGACATCATGTTTGGGAGAGTGGCAAATCAACAAAAAAAGAAGACCCCCAACTAGATGGATTGACACAGTGTCTGCAACAATAGGCTTAAATGTAAAAAATTTAAAAATTAAAAAATAAAAATTGTGTACCTGGCACAGAGTCAGGGAGTGTTTCGTTCTGTTGAACATAGGGTCACTATGAGTTGGATCCAACTTAACGGCACCTAACAACACATACTGGACAATGAATAGTGCTGAGACCTGGTTGAGATGGAGAAGGAACAACTATGAGGTGCCCCTCAGGATGTAAAACTGAGAAAATTAACCATCCTCTCAGAGTTATTCTAGCAAGAATTAAGTGCAAAGGGAGGAATCAGACATCTGGAGTTGGAGTGAAGTAGGAAGCAATAAATGAATAATAATTTGAGGGTACTCAAAGATGCTCTGGGAGTATTCTTGGGAAGGTATGACTGTATGTTGTTGTTGTTGTTAGGTACAATCGAGTCAGTATCCGACCCATAGCGATCCTCATAGGGTTTTCAATGGCTGACTGTTTCGGGATTGCCATGGGAGTGGATTACCAGGACCTTCTCCCATTTTTGCGGTGCTGGGAATTGAACTTGGGACCTCAGAGACTGCAGCGCAGCACTCTACCAACTGAGCTAAATCCCAGCCCATGACTGTATAGATAGTAGTTGTAATTTAGTAAACAGTGATCAAATCAATAGTTTTTGGAGAAAGATGTGGGGGAAAGTGAGTTATGTCATTTTTTATGGTCAGTAGATGCTATAATTTGAATACATACCCTCCAAAATTCAGGTATTCTCAACATGATAGGACTAAGGTATGTGGCCTTTATGGGGGGAATGGATCATGGGGCTCCTCCTGCATGCATGATACTAAAGCCCTTATAAAAGAGGCTCACACAATGTTTAGTTAGCTTCTGCTTTTGCCTTCCACCACATAAAGACTTCCTCCCCTCCAGAGGAGACAGCCCTTCTCAGGCAATCAAACCTGCTAGAACATTGAACTGACACACCCAGTCTCCAGAACTCTGTGAAATAAATTTCTGTTCCTTATAAATTACCCAGTCTGTGGGATTCTGTTAGAGCATCACAAACACATGAAAACACTAATCTTTTGTGGTATATATGTGGTACATAAACAGATGAGGGCACTAATCTTCTGTGATACACATTGGCTTGTTACAAACATAATAGTAATTATAGTGTATAGTAGTGAGCTGAGCTCTAGATTTAGACTCCAATAGTGTCCTACAAGAGCCCTGGTCTAGGAGTCAGAAGATCAAGCTTCTGGCTAGCCTACGGCAGCTCAGGGAAAGCTAATGTCTTTCCAAGCCAGTCAGAGGGAAGGGAAGCACAGTGAGACTCCTCAGGGAGTGGGTCCCCTTTATGGCAATGACTTCAGGGTTGGTCCCATTAAGTCTGGCCCCTACAGCAAACTCCTCTCACTAGGATTCCAGGTATACCCAGGAGTATTAAATGAAATTAGCTTTCCATGTTAGCTTCCCAGTTAACTTGAACATCCAAGCTACATTAATTACTATTATACAATGTATGATAAATAAAATAATGGGCTGGGGTTTAGATCAGTTGGTAGAGTGCTGCTCTGCACATTCTGAGGACCTGGGTTCAATCCCCAGCACTGCAAAAACAGGAGAAGGACGTGGTAATCCACTCCCGAAGCAATCCCAGAAGCAATGAGCCACTGAAAACCCTATGACAGTCACTATGAGTCAGACCAACTCGACAGCAAGTAACAACAACAACAAATAGAATAAAATTCCCTCTAAGCAGATTTAATTATTATCAAAGTTTTCCCACACTTGCTTCATTTTCCTCCAATTTTAAAAAGTATTTAAAATTTTTTTTTAATTAAAAAATATTTTTAAATAATTTTTAAAAACACTTCAGGTTTCCAACGTTCTAAATTGCAGGCCACTGGTATATAGAGGACCAACATCTGTATAAATTCCTACAAAATGTCCAGTAAAGTCCTTTCTATGGCAACTCCTCTGCACCACCCACCAGATTTGGTGGCTTCAGGTCCAGTTACACAGGAACAAAGGAGGATGGTGGCTCCACGAAAGGACACACCCACACAACAGCCTCTTCCTTCCAGGGAGCTCCATATGCCCAGCAGTGGTTTCTTCTGGGGAGGATTGATGCATTTACAAAGTGTGGCTTTGGTGCCTATAAGCAGGAAGCATCCAGAAACTTGCAGAGATGCAGTGCTTTTTCTCTTAGTAACACAGATAACATCTTTTTAGATGGCTTATTTGTCCTATAGTTACAAAATTTAATTAAAAAAATAGGATCCATGAAAGATTTAAAAGTTTTATAAAACTAAAATCTAGTTTTTTCTGATAAATTGTACTTCATTCAGGCAAAACCCTCCCACAACACTCCTAAAATAATACTAAAAGGGACATCTGATTATACAAGAGCAATTTAAATATTTATTTGAATAACAAGTTTAAGTTCGAGCTGCAATGTTGCCAATGCAGACTTTTAACACAGATCACAAAAAGCATGCACAAAATAGTCCTGGCACGGAGGACAAAATCCATCGTATATTGAATCGTGAGTATTTTAAATGAACCTTCTATCAGGAGAACAACTCCTGATAGACAACACAATTCAATATACAATTATTGCACTATAGAATATCTAATTCAATACACAATTGTTGCACTATAGAATATCTAATTTCATTGTGAAAAGTGTCCTTTTTGCTATCATTAGTTAATTATCCTACTGTATCAGGAAGCCCACAGAAATTTTTTTTGTTGTCTTCAAAGTGCTCTCCATACAGAATGAAGCACTTGCCTTGTCAAACTGAATACATTATTGGAAAATGTCCTTTGTCAAAGAGATGTTCTTGAATTATTAGACGTGGCTTTACAAATGAAAGACTCAAAGGAATCATGCAACTCTTTTACTCCTGGGAGATAATCACCTCACCACTATCCAAGACACTTATAAGAAGACTAGACTGATATGATAAGTATACAACAGATGAAAAGGCACAAACTGCTACGTGACATTACTCTCAGTAATGTCTGTGCTATTTTCATATAGCTCCTTTAGAAGGAGTCTGTTCAGCAAGAGGTAAGTGTCTAAGGATTCCAAATGAATCAACAGTATTCGATAGCAATATAATTCTCAACGCAGAAGCTGCCTCAAGATTGGGTACATCTTCAGTTAATGTAACAGGAAAAGAAGGCCATGGTGTTCATTTTATTAATCCTGTCTACTCACAAACCAAACTAAGGTCACCAGAGACGTAGACACAGTGAAATTTTTGTTGTTCTTATAGTCTTTAATTGAAGTGATGGTAAAGGAAACAGATCTATTAAAAACAAAATCAACTGGTTATTTCTGTCTAGGTTAAAAGGTGGCACCAGGGATAGGATTCATGCTCTGAGTGGCACTTATGGAATGGGACCACTTTGATGATCCTGGATTTGTCCATGATTCTGGTAATACAGTTACCCTCATCAACAATCCCAATAATCCATGTGTGGTGGCCTAGAACCAAATTATTTTAAAGAAAATCCTACAACCAAGCCATTTCATCCCCACTGCTAAGATCTGACTGTTTTTATCCCCCCCACCAACAAAAAAAAGTTGTGTGTTGAAATCTTCAGCTCCAAGGTGATGGTATTAGGAGGCCAGGCATTTGGGGAGATGTTGAGGGCCCATGGAGGCAGAGCCAGCAAGGGATTAGTGCCCTTACAGAAGAGATCCCAGAGAGCTGCCTGCCACCTTCCACCATGTAAGGACAAAGCAAGAAGATGGTCATCTAGGAACCAGAAAGTGGGTCTTCACCAGATATTAAATGCTGGCACCTTGATTGTGGACTTCCTAGCCTCCAGAACTGTCAGAAATAAACTTCTATTGCTTATAAGCCACCAAGTCTATAGTGTTCTGAAATAGCAGCCCACACCGACTAAAACACTCACTTATTTCAGTGTGGATCTCTGAAACATTCCTTACACACCCACGATATTCTGCTTTGTATTTACTAGTTTTTGTAAGTCAGGTGAAGGGGAGGCGAATGCACTCAGAGAATGTCAACAAAATCAAGTGTCTGATCCACAGTGAACTCGCCAAGTAAAGGCCACTTTGTGAGGACTTTTCTGGTCACCAGGGATCCCTTGGGGTTGTTATTTAGCTCAGTTACTCGAGTGCTGCCCGGCACTCTCTGAGGACCAGGGTTCAATTCCCAGCACCGCAAAAACAGGAGAAGGATGTGGCAGTCCACTCCCAAAGCAATTGGAAGAGCAATCAGTCATTGAAAACCCTGTGAGGGTTGCTATGAGCCAGACCCAATTCAATGGCACCTAACAACAACAACTGACATAGCTGAGGGTTTTGCCTATACAGAGAACATAAAACTCAAAGATGACAGCTATGCTGGGAATTTTCTAAAATTGGCTTTGAAGAGTGTAAACAACAACATCAGAAAACAAGGAAAGCAAAAGCTTATTTGGGAAAGGAGCTGAAAATCACAACACACCACAAAGAGAGGTAGTATCTCATACCAGAGCAAAATTCTGCTGGTCCCACCTACCTCTCTCATCCTGGTGTGTAAGAATCTCAGTCATCTTTCTCTGCCTTCCCAATTATACCCAGGGGTCCCAGGCAATGTCTTCATAGGAATGTCTTCCCCTTCCCTTCCTTTATCTCCATCTTTCATACCCTTTATTCCCAACCATCTGCCAAAGGCCTCATCTACTAACTCCCCAATGTTTTATTTTCAAAAACTAAGAACATATTATTTGACCTAAGTCATGTTGGGTATATAACACAATGTATGGTATTTGGACTCTTGGACTCTTAAGGAATACTGGATGGATGGTTGGATGAATGATTGGATGACTGGTTTAAATACAAGTTAACACCCGAGTTCTGTTGGGAGGCCAACACAACATCAAGGGAACACTGGCCAAAATGGGTAACCAGTTATAACAACTGACTGCTCCTCTAGATTAGGGAAGTGAGACTGACATACATCCCCTCTGCACCACCATCATGAACCACCAAGCCTAAGAAAGGAGGAAACATCCAAGGAGAAAGATGATGGGCACTTGGCTCAGACACACCTAGTGCAAATCTTGATTCAACTGTGTTCTAATTTTGTGACTTTTGAACAAATTCTGTATAAAATTTCACTTACCCCATATACAAAATAGCAATAATAGTGTCTACTCCACAAGATTCTTATAAGAATTAAATTAAATAATGTATATAAGCCTCATAGCACAGTGAGCTCAAAATATTGTAATCTTTATTATATGATAATACTTATCATTATTACTGAAAATTTCTAAAAGAAACCAGGGGAATTATGGTACACTCGTGAAATAGGCTGTCTAACAACTTAGATAAAATTAATTTCAGAAAAAGATGGCAAGATGTGATCTTTAAGGTGAACACTAGACAAATTAAAATAATTTTGAGGAAGTAAATAGTATGTAGATAAAGAACTGCTTAATTAACATTATCAACCTAGAGACCTTAAGAAAACCTTTGACAGGTTTCCAAAGGAGAAGCAGACAATAAAAGTCACATGAGATTGGAACGTTTCCTGAGGCAATAAGGAACTACAGCAAACTCAGAAACCATGGGTGGGGCCTTTCAATTCCAGTTTGGGAGTGCAGGGTAAAGGACCCAAGAGACAGCTTCAGGGAAGGCAGCCGGAACATGAGGATGTGGCAGTCACATTTTGAACTGCACTTCTCAGTCAGAAAGGCACAGTTCTCCTTGGGAAGGTGGAGTCCTACATGTACGGGGAGTCTGGGCAGGTGGCACTTAGGTGTCCAGCAACCATGAATTGGTGTCAATGAGAAGAAGGGCAGGGAAGGGGACCAACACCCACGCCACCATGGCTGGGTCAGTTCCTATGCCAAGTACATTATGTCATTTAAATAACTACCACCCAGTGATCTTAGTCATTACCACTACTTTACATAGAAATAAACAGAAGAGATCATCCAAGTTCAGTGTGCTAGCAAGACGAGAGACTATCATAAGCATCAATGCCCCAGCCAATACGCTGAGGCCTACTGGGTGCTTGTTGAGCACTTACTATGTGCCAACCAGTGCCCAGTGCAGGATATATCGTGGTGAGAAAAGACAGACAGTCCCTTGCCCTCATGGAGCTTTGAGATTAACAAGGGAGTTAGAGACAGCCATAGACAAATAATGCCATTAACAAAGATAAAGTGAAACACAAGTGCATATCCCCAACTGAGTCATCTAGATTCAGGGCGTGATAGGTGCCACGGGAAAGGGCAACTCTGTAGCTTATCTGGAATTAAACAGATAAAGGATTACTGAAGAGGTTGCAAGTAACTAAACTACAGTGAAAAGGCCTATAGTAAGAACCCCCTCAAAACACAAGTTCATCATGGCTACAGCTCAGAAGGCTGAGGCTAAGTCCCTGAGCTGGGGTGGAGCATCAGGAGAAGGTGGAGACATAATCATCTCTGCTTTGAAAGGCCCAAGGAGGAGAGAGTATGCAGTAAGATCTCCAACAACACTTCTATATAGTCATGGACCTAGGTCAAGGTCAGCAAACTACAGCTGTGGAGTCAAATCCAGCTTCTCTCTGTTCTTGTATAGTCTGCAAACTAAATATGGTTTCTACATTTTTTAGTAATTGGAGAAAAACAGGAAACTAATATTTATGACTAGAGAAAATTTTATGAAACTCCCCTCCCAACTTCTATAAATAAGGATTTATTGGAGCACAGCCACTTTTACTGGTTTACTATCTTCTATGCTGCTTTCATGCTACAATGGCATGTTCCAACACCCAGGTATCGTCACCAAGCTGAAATTATTCATTATCTGGCCTTTTACACAAAATGTTTGCCAAACTCTGGGCTAGATAATCAGAAGTCTGACCATGTGATCATGCAACTGACAAATGTGTTTTTGTGGAAGCAAGTGAAAAGTAATGCATTTTGCAATAAAAATATCCAAGCTATTTATTAAAAAAAGAGAGAGAGAGAACTCTGAGGTCACAACACAGGACTAAACACAACCAGAAAACTGAAAGCAGCCGGAGTTGTATCAAGCAAATTTCCTGCCCTACATTATAACAATCAAGGACACAATACTTGGGATTGGTTATCTGAAGACTTCATCTGATGAGGGCTTGGAGAAAAATTTCCAGGAAGACAAGACTAAAATTCAACTGAGAATAAAGGATATATTATTTTGCACTTTCACCTTTAAAAATTATATTTAGATAGCCAGGCACAGTGGTGAGCACCAAGTGTCCCAGCTAATCAGGAGGCTGAGGGAGGAGGTTAGCTTGGGCTCAGGAGTTCAAGGCCAGCCTGGGCAACATAGCAAGATCCTATCTGGAAAAAAAATACCTATAGATATAGATAGCAAAGTCTGCATTTAATCTAGGAAAAATTCACAGTAAAGATTTAGAGTTTGTGATATGTATGCAGGAATTCTGTGAGTTGATATGTCATCTAGGCTACTAGGCATTCAAATCATAGTTGTTGAAGAAAAGAAGGAAGAGAGGGAGCAGAGGAGAGACAGGAGAAAGGAGGAAAGAAGAGGAAGGAAAGGGGAAAGAGGGAGGAAAGGTAGGGAGGGATGAGGTAAATTGAGCAGAATCACAGGGATTGAAATTCAGACTTGAAGGTGGGCAGGAGTTAGCTAGATGCAGAAGATGAACCACAGTACCCCAGCAGGAAAATTTGCACAACCAGAAACAATGTTCTTTAAAACTCCTTGTCATGAGCCAGGCATGGTGGTGCACGCTTGTAATCCCAGCAACTCGGGAGGCAGAAGGAAGAGGGTCTTGAGTTCAAGGCCAGAGGCAGCCTGCATACAGACCTTGTTTCTAAACTCACACACACACACACAAAAAAAAATTAAATTAAATTAATTAACAAAACAAAACAAAGCCCTCCTATTCACCTTTGCTCTAGATCTTGGGTGACTTGGCTTCTCATATCACCAGTTCCTTGAAGGGGCCTCCAGGGCCACAACAAAGGAACATCCTAGGGAAATTTGAGCTATTGACCATAGCAGTAATTTACTCAGTTTATCTAGACAGTTCAGGACAGTTGTTTAGCATGCATTAGTTTCCCCAGAGTGATCCACAGATGCTCGTTCTACACTTGCAAAGCTGAAAAACTGACCTAGTAATAGGGGATGCTAGAGAGGAAGAAAGGGAATAAAGGGGCCTCTGCAGCCATTGGCTTCTGGCCACCTTTTCAGACATGACTGTCAGTGTGAGCTTGCTCTGAGACAAATAGCTTGACCGGTGGTTCAGTCTGCCCTGGTAGATAATATCCTTTACAATTAGTATGATTACTAGGAGATTTAACTCAGTTGGTAGAGCACAGCTCTGAGTCTCTGAAGTCCTGGATTTGATTCCCAGCACTGCAAAAATGGGAGAAGGATGTGGCAATCCACTCCTGAGGCAATCCCAAAACAATCAGCCATTGAAAACCCTAACATGACTCCAGGGGCGCCTAACAACAATGTCCTTTTACAAATGGCATGGTGTGTGGCCAGAAACAGTCTTTACATATGAAGGTACCTCCATGTCTGGGCGAGGTAGGTGGCCTTCTGTGCGACAAGAGCTCTTGTGCATTAAAGAGAAAAACCTATTTTACAACTGAAGAAGGCCAGCCTATGCCAAAAGGGGGAAAGATATATAATACACCTGAAGACAAGATAAGGAAATGGGATGAATATCTGCCCCCCTAATGAGATATGGAGACATAGACTTACAAACCCTCAAAGCCACTCCCTCATAGGTGTTTGCAGTTGCCTCAGCCTCATTACTGGACTTGTCCATCCCCCCCCCCGAAAAAAAAAACATAAAACGCAGTTTCTCACAGGTTTTCTTTCCCTCTCCACCCCCCTCCTCCAAACACCACCCTGTACTTCAAGCCTACTTTTCCTGGTGCTGAAGCCATACTCTTCTCCTCTAACACTAAACTGTCCTTTCTGGGTCCATTTTTAAATTCTTTTATCAATGAGACCAACAACCCAAAGAGGGCATTGCATGCCCAATAAGACTGATGGCTTTAGCAGGGCCCTGGAGCCATGGGTGTCCTGCCTATGTCTGGGCTTTCTCTTAGACACTTCTGACTGCTTCCATTTCACTGCAACAGGAGTCGAGTCCAGAGTTCCTTGAAAACATCTAGCCCAGCCTGCTACAGAGCCCCAAATTAAAAGGGTATCTTTTTTATTCTCTTCAGTACTAGAGTGTCGAACCCAGTGCCTCATGCATGCTGGGCAAGTGCTCTACCACTGAGCTGTACCCCAGCCCCTCTTTTTATTTTGAGATAGGGTCTCACTAAGCTGCACTGCCTACCTCTGGCCTCGAACTCTTGATCCTCCTGTCCCTGCCTCCTGGTGAGATTACAGGCATGCACGAGGGTACCTGACTATAAGGTGTCTGTGCTTGGTAAGATTCTTTCCCCACCCACCAAAGACTCAGCCAACATCAGGGTTCAAGACTCTCATTCCAAGGTAAAAAGGCCTAAGTCCTGGGAAACCCCTTCAGCCCCAAGCAAACCAGGTTCCATTATAAATACAATAACCCTTTCATCCTGCTGTTTCCCAGCCTCCCCTGGGTCTGCTCCAGAGTTTCTGCTCCTGGAGGAGGGAGGAGACAGCCTGGGCTGGGTGGGTCACCGAGGACACCATCAGATCCAAGGAGAGCAGGAGACTAAGCAGAAGGGTGTCCCAAGGAACTTCGGCCTTGGATCTTAGTTCTAAGATCTCTAAGACTTCCATCTCTAATCTGGTGTTTGTGTTTCTGTGCATACAACGAAGATTAAATAGTACCTGGCACCAGGACAAATTTTCAGCATTTACATTGTATGGAGATATGGGGAAACTATGAAAGGAAAGGCTGCCTTAAACTCTATGTGCAAGTGAGCACAATGTACATTACCAAAATACAAATAACAAAGAAGATAATGAAACTATGTTCCTCCACATAAAATAGCCATAATAATTACAACTCTTTGTATCTAATTACTACCTGGCACAATGATTATGGGGCATTATTGTGTAGCGTAAATCATCCGCCAAGATCTTTGTGATTAGCGTAGTAAATTCTGCTCAGTCATGTGTGCTGCTGTAGTCAGCTTAAAACCATTAAAGGTAATTTAGGTTTGGTTTTCATCTTTTTTTTTTCTGGGGAACACAGGCAGTTAAATAGCAGGTAAACTTGTTGCATTTGATTCTGGGAGGACCAACATAAAGATAACTTTTTAGAAAAAGAAAAAAATAATAATGCTATCTTTATCAAGGGATTCTGGGAAAAGCTCAAAGAACTTTGCAGATTTTAATCTAATTAATCTTCACAATAACCTCTGGAGTAAGTTTACACAAAGACTTTCATTGTTTAAAGTCACCAGTGTGTAGAGGCCACAAAGGAGTCATTTTGTCTGCAGTTGTTCCTTTGTCCTGGCTTAGCTCATAAATGTTCTTCGAAATGAAGCTATTATAAATATAAACTATTAGTGAATTAATAATTGCCAGCCACTATGAGACATATTACCCTCACTACTAAAAATGTCTTAGGAAATGGCTTAACAAAATAAAGAAAAAGAAATGTTTATGTTAGAGCAGAGTTTAAAGTTATGGGTGACCGCCCTATGATTAAAATACTTTCATACACTAATCCATGAGTATTTACAGGACCTTTGCTATAAGTATGAGGTTAGGTGATATGGAGACAAAACCAGCTTAGGATAGAAATGAATAATGGTATCGTGCACAGTGGTGCATACCTGTAATCCCAGTGACTACATAGGCATAGACAGGAGGATCATGAGTTCAAGGCGTGAGGCAGCCTGTGTAATTTAGCAAGACCATGACTCAAAATAAAAAATGGGATGGGGATGCAGTCCAGTGGTAGAGAACTTGCAAAGTATATGCGAGGTTCAACCCCTAAGTACCACACACACAAAAAAAAAAAAAAAAAAAAAATCACAAGGAACAAGTAATGGTAACAGTAATGTGTGTGGTGGTCACCTAGAATTTTAAATGAATCAAAACGTGTTGTTAATAAACCAAGGACTGGAATCAGCAATCCTAAGAGAAGGAGGCTGGACAGATAGCACTTGCTCTGTAGTTTAATTCTGGTGGCATGGTCTCTAATAACTCTATGTTGTTAATTTGGCAAGTGAATGCTCTTACTTGCAAAATTTCATTTGATTCTAATAGTGTTCCTATGAAATAGGTAGAGCAAATGGTATTTCCTGCTTTTCACAGATAAGAGATCAGCTCAGCAATATTATGTTGCTAAGGGTCACAGGGAATAGATGGCAAAATTAGAAGCTGCATGAGTGTCTCCAGGTTTCCACATGGTACTCTTGTCTATGATAAAGCACTCCCAAAGTCTGTCTTCCTCACTCATCTTCAAGCTTCCAGCCCAACCACCACCCACAGACTATAGGGTGGTATCCTTACCCCCTAAACTCCAATCTTGTCTGGAACCTCTAGCCCCTCTAATTTCAGCCAGACATGGTTAGAGAAAATCTATAGAAATGTTTACTTTAAAAGCAAGGGAAAACATGGTCTAGTGTGGGGTGTGCATGCCTGTGATCTGTGATTCCAGCACTCAGGAGGGGCTAAAGCAAGAGGATCATGAGTTCAAGACCAGCCTGAGATACATAGTGAGACCCTTACTCAAAAACCAAAACCAAAATAGAAAAAAAAAAAAAAACCTAAAAGAAACTAAGAACAAAGGTATATTAAAAACAAAACAAAACAATGAATTTGGTTGAGGTAGGGTTTGGCTTGGCTGGGATTTAGCTCAGTTGGTAGAGCGCCGCTCTGCAGTCTCTGAGGTCCCGAGTTCAATTCGCAGCACCGCAAATTGGGAGAAGGACATGGCAACCCACTCCCAAGGCAATCCCGAAACAGTCAGCCATTGAAAACCCTATGAGGGTCGCTATGAGTCAGACTCAACTCCACGGCATCTAACAACCACAACAAGGGTTTGGCTTACAGGCTGGTGTACCTGACAGGGTAGATCAACTCCTGGGCTAGGGACCTATTTGTGTGTGTGTGTGTGTGTGTGTGTGTGTGTGTGTGTGTGTTGCTGGGGATCAAACACAGCAAGCACTCTATCACTGAACTACATCCCTGTCTCTCACAGACCTCTCCTTTATCTCCTACCTGTTGGAGAAAGGGGCTTTCCTGTCTTTGGGGAATTCTCTTATTGACTGTACGTGAGGGGTTAAATTAAAACTCTTGTCTACTCTGTTAACAAAGTACCCCGTTGTTGTTGTTAGGTACCATGGAGTCAAGTCCAACTCATAATGACCCTAAAAATGAGACACTAACTGACACTGTGCCAAGTATATGATCTTTATTTATGTTTAAGCTCATTGTTGTAGATACTATGTCAATTCATCTAGTTGAAGGTCTTCTTGTTTTTCATTGACCCATCACTGTCCCAAATATGATGTCCTTCTCCAGGGATTGGTTCCTCCTGACAATGTGTCCAAAATACATAAGACACAGGTCTAACCAGTCTTGCTTCCAAGGAGCACTCTGGTTGCACTTCTTCTAGGATGGATCTATTGGTTCTTTTGGCAGTCCGTGGCATATTCAATATTCATCTCCAGCACCATGATTCAAAAGCATCAATTCTTTTCCTGTCTCCCTTATTCAATATCCAGCTTTCACAAAGCATATGATACAACTGAAAATTTCATGGCATGAGTTAGGTGCACTTTCATCTTCAAAATCAATTATTATAATGACATGTGCAAAGAGCTGGAGATAGAAAACCAGAACGGAAGACCACACTCTGTTTTTCCCAACCTTAAAGAATTGCAGCAAAAATTCAAGCCTTGAGTGGCAATAGTGAAGAGGACCCCATAGAAGGAAGAAACTATTACCCTCAGTAGAATTGTGTATCACATCACTAACCCTTCTTCACACACATCCAACAGCTTTCAACCCCTCCTGGAAAGGATATAAGGGGAGACATCCCAAAACATCTATGGGAACCTCGTATATTCACATACTCTGAAGGGGATTATGCACCATTTGAACCTGTCACCTAAATGGCCCTTTTCCCCATAGTTCAATTTTTAACAACTTTTCCACCTTTTTCGCTTTTTTCCAAGGGGGATTTCACAGGATGCTGCTGAGGTCTCAAGGTCCTGGCAAATCCTTGGTATATGAAACAAGGATTTGCCTAGTGTGCTTCCAAGAGTTTAGGTACTTTTCTGCAGATCATTGTACTTATGCAAAGGAAAAAAGTGAGAGAGACAGTGTTGATATGATGAAGAGTTTGAGCTTTGAAACCAAACTCTGAAACCATCTCAAAGTGGGGTCCTGCTCTGTTTGCTAGCTGTATGACCCTGGCCAAGATACTATTACCAGCGTTTAGAGCAAAGCCTTGGCTCCTGGAATTAGGTTCAGCCACCCATCCTCAGGACACCAATTAAAGAGACAAGTAATGATGAAAAGCAGAGAAAGGAGATTTAGTCAATGTGCACATTGTGCACAGATAAAAGAGTCCAGTGACCCCAAGCCAGCCTTTGGAGGAACTCATAGGAGCTCCAGAGTTCAGCACAGGAAGATCTGTAGGCAAATGCAAGAGGTATGCATAATTATGCAGTCCTGCTCAGTAGGCCTGCTCAGCGTGTGATCTCAGTTGTGGTTTTGCAGGGTGGTTGTTTTTTGTTGTTAGGTGCCATCGAGTTGGTGTGCAACTCACAGTGACCCTATGTACAACAGACGAAACACTATTGTTGTGCTTCTCTGCTATTCATAGGGTTTTCCATGGTGGATTGATTTTTGGGAGTGGGTTGCCAGGTCCTTCTCCCAAGCCTAAAGCACCTGGTGTTCCCAGGTGGCCTCCCATCCGAGTACTAACCAGGCTCGACCCTGCTTAGTTTCCATGATCTGACGGGATCAGACATCACAGTGGCACAGCTGCAGGCTTGCAGTGTGGTAGCAGGAAGTTATTTTCGTTGTTACTGTCACTGCTGGGGTATTGGCAGTCCCTTGTCAAAGAGATATTTATTGATTAAAGCTCTCCAGATGCAAGTGGCTGCAGGTTCAGGACTGGAGAACTGTAGATACCTCATGAGGTGAGGAGTCGAGACTTTTTAACAAAAGCAGTGCCTGTTGCGCTGTTTCACTCTTTTGTCTCACTAGGACCCAGAGAGAGTGATGGGAAGAAAACAAAAACTCTGTATGGTGATTATGAGATATGTCCACAAATTCTGCCTGCAGCCATAGCACTGTGGCATCCAATCCCATCAGATCTCAGAAGCTAAGCAGAGTCGGGCCTAGTTAGTACTTGGAAGACTGCCTGGGAACACCAGATGCTGTAGGCTTGGGAGAAGGACCTGGCAACCCACTCCCAAAAATTAATCCACCATTGAAAACCCTATGAAAAGCACAGAAGCCCTGACAATAGTGTTTCATCTGTTGTAAGTAGGGTTGCTATGAGTCGGACACCAACTCTAAGGCACCTGACAACAACCACCACCACCACAAATTCTGTGTTCACTCTACTCCTACGATTTTGTGTCTTCATTTACATAAAAATAATTGATTGAGCACTTACTATGTGCTAGGAGCTATGTCCTAAGTTTTACATGCTTTACAAGTATTATCTTTCTTAGTCTTTACCATAGCCCTGTGGACTGGGTACTATTTTCATCCTCATTTTATAGGTAAGAAAATCGAAGTAAAAAGAGGTTAATTCATTTGCCAGAGACCAAGTGATGGTGAATGGGGAAACCAGGATTCAAAAGCAAGCAGTCTAATGCCAAGAGCCGTGCTTTTAATCACTATTTTCTTCCCAGGAATATTGTAAAGACTAAATGAGCTAATGTAAGTCAGGTCCCCTACATAGTACCTGGCACATAAGCAAGCCATAAGTAAATGTTATCTGTGGTGTAATTGGTATAATGTGTAGCTTTATCATTTTTTTCCAAGAGATATCTGGGTCAGAAAATAAATTTTGATGAAGGGTGTCTTATGTCTATCCCAATTAACAGCCCCAAAGTACGTGTCTTTCAACTGACTGGTAGACATCTGCTATAACCTAAATAATCTGTACATTATGAGTCACCTGATTGAGGGATGGGCTAAATGGCTGGCAAGATTTTCCATCTGCCATGCAAAAAGTTCTTCAGACTGGAAAGTATGAAATCTCTTATAAAAGAATGCATACTGAGTGTCAGCTAGCAGAACTGCAGCCAGGACTGAGATTTTAAGTGGGTCATGCTTCAGAAGTTCATTTGTCTATTGTTATAAATTCCAAACACATAGAAATATGATTGCAAATGGTAGCTATATTCCAAGCCTATTCACAGAAGTCTTTTAGATCAGTTTAAAGTTCAGTGAATCTATAGCCATATCACCCTGGCATCAGATCTCCACAGATCTTAGAAGCTAGGCAGGTGGGGCCTGGTTAGTACTCAAATAGGAGACTGCCTGGAAATACTGTGTTATGAGCTAGGGAAAAGGACCCAACAGCCCACTTCCAAAACAATCATCCATCAAAAACCCTATGAACAGCAGGGAAGCACTGACGATTGTGCCAGGCATGGCACAGTGTCAGGGGGTATTTTGTTCTGCTGTACATAAGGTCACTATGAGTTGGACCTGACTTCATAACACCTAACAACAACAACAACAAAGTTCAATGGTAGAAATTATGCAATTAGTCCAAGGGCAGGCCTAGGAGTAAGAGTCCATGTGATTTAAAAAAAACTATTTTTCTTGGTACAGAGGAAAATTGATATAGAGTGTATTAGTTATCTATTACTGCATGGAAATTTACCCCAAACTAAACCCTTTTACACTGTTGGTGGGACTATAAGTTAGTTCAACCACTCTGGAAATTAGTATGGAGATACCTCAGAAAAATAAAAATAGAACGGTCATACAAACCAGCTATACCACTCCTGGGAATATACCCAAAGGGAGATGGGTCATCATACCACAGAGACACTTGCATCTCCATATTCAATGCAGCACTCTTCACAATTGCAAGGATATGGAACCAACCAAGAGGCCCATCAACATAACGGATAAAAAATTATGGTACATATACACCATGGAATGTTACTCAGCAATGATAATGAATGAAATGATGTCATTTGCAGCAAAATGGATAGAACTGGAGAAAATCATCTTAAGTGAACACAGGCTCAAAAACAGAAATATCCTATGTTCTCATTCATATGTGGGAGCTGAATCTTACTTAAAGGAAGAGAAAAACTACACATAAGCAGACATATGAACAATTTACCTTAGCTAAGAAAGGAAAGGGCCTGCAACCGTAGCCCTGTGACATCAGATCTTGGAAGCTAAGCAGGTTTGGGCCTGGTTAGTACTTGGATGGGAGACTGCCTGGGAACACCAGGTGCTGTAGGCTTGGGAGAAGGACCTGGAAGCCCACTCCCAAAAATCAATCCGCCATTGAAAACCCTATGAATAGCAGAGAAGAACTGACAATAGTGTTTTGCCTGTTGTGTGTATGGTCACTATGAGTTGCATACCGACTCAATGGCACCTAACAACAACAACAACAACAACAACAACAACAACAACAAGGGAAAATATAAGCAGACTAGAAAGAAGGAGGGAGGGGACTAGCAAAGGGAAGTGAAGGTTGTAGAAGGTGGAAGGGGAGCGGGAAACAATGCAAAGGGATAAAGAGGAGAGGATGATCTCAACGTGAATGATGTAACTTCATGAGTACAAGGGGGAAATAGGAGAATATAACCCATAAATGCATATGAGTTTCACTCCATATAATCAAAAGTCCCCATAAACTTTGTAAGGTGATGAAAGTGTAACCAAAAGTAATATAATAGTTGCACAGTGGAAAAAGCAAATGCTGCATTACTCTGTACACCAACATTTATCAATAAAAGGAAAGAAGATAACAATTTACCCCAAACTTACCATCCTAAAACAGTAAACCTTCATCATCTCACGTAGCCTCTGTGGGTCACCTGCAAGTAGCTTAGCTGGCTAGTTTTGGCCTACACACCTCATGAGGTTTCAGTTACTGTTGCCCAAGGCGTAGTCATCTGAAGGCTTTGCTGGGATTGGAGAGCCTACTTCCAGTGTTTCACTCACATGGCTGTTGGCAGCAGGCACAGCTCCTTCTCACAGGCCTTTTCATGGTGTGCTTGGGTTCCTCATGATGTGGTAGCTGGCTCCCCCCAGGGCAAGAGATCCAAGAGTGAAAATAAGGAGGCAGCTGCCATGCCTTTGATGACCTAATCTTGTAAGTCACAGTCACTTCTACTATAATCTATTCATGACATTGTTGTTAGGTGACATCGAGTCATGTCCAACTCATAGCAACACTTATAGGGTTTTCAATGGCTGATTGTTTTTTGGATTGCCTGGGGAGTGGATTGCCATGTCCTTCTCCCATTTTGGTGGTGCTGAGAATTGAACTCTATACCTCATAGACTGCAGAGTGGCACTCTACCAACTTGAGCTAAATCCCAGCCCCCCATATTCATTATCAGTTGTATACTATTATTAAGTGCTGCCCAAAAGCAACAGGAAGGGAATTAAGCTCCACTTCCTGAGAGGCAGAGTTAAGACAGAATTTCTGAGTACATCCTAAAATCACCATACATAGCTTCTGTTGTCTCCTCATCACTCTGGCCAGGGCCCAAGGAGACAAAAGAGTGAAAGCAAGCCAGGATGCAAAACTGCAGCTCTCCTAACAGTGTGCCGTGAATACCCCAAATAACCCATCCATGCTCACCTCAACTTTTCTTGAAAACATTCTGTAAATGAAATCTTACTTGAAAAATTTAAAGAGAGTATGATGGCACTCCTGAAATATTTGCTTTATTCATCCATAACTCAAAAAAGTGCAATTAAAAGCAACAAAAAACAACCCACTCCCAAACTAAGTGGATTAAGATATTTGGGGTTAGGAAAGCAACCCCTAAGTAAGTTCTCTCCTTCAGCTGATTCTGACCAGAGTGTCCTGGTTAGTGAAATTCTGGACAATAGCTTCTCCTTCCTGGTTTAGGAACCACGAGTCTCTGATCCAGGTTTCCTAACTTGAGTCCATGGCTGCAGCTCTGTGGGAATATGGCAGGCACTCAGAGTGAGGGAAGGCTTGGAGTCCAAAAGCAGTAGATGCTCTTGCCTTTGAGACATACAGGATTCTTAGGTCTCATCGTAATCTTCAGAGGGAAAATGATGTTTCATGTGATTTTTTACTGTATTCTTTGTGACTTGCAATATGATAAAACATGGAATGTTGTTTAAAAATATGATATTTATAAACACTGGATAAATAGAAGCTTAAGCTACAATTCAACCCCTAGTAGGGCTGGCGATACAGCTCAGAGGTAGAGCATTTTCCTAACATGCACAAGGGAAGGGGAAAGGAGGGGAAAGGAAGGGAGGAGAGGGGAGGAAAGAACTTGAAGTAGAAGCCAGGGGTTTGACCCATTAGATTAATTCTTCTGACATTTGTTTTTGGTCTTGAGTCTCAGCCATTTGAGAATATGATGAAAACTAAGGCTAAATTGACTTACAAAATGTTGCACTTTTTAAGATCTATGGAACCCACTAAAACCCACTCAGAAAACCTAGTTTAAGAATCTTTAAGACTTTGGGGCGGAGGGGAGCTTGTTGCCATTCCATTTTGCCATTGAAATTCAGATTTAAATCAGCAACGACTACTCAGAATTTAATTCTCTTTATCTGTTGTATTATTACTATCACCACCAAACAGAACCAACAGCCAGATGACCCCCATTAGATTTTCTGGGCTTCGTATCTCGTTCCTATTGTAACACCTTGCTGCAAAAATGGAACCTGGCAGTGAAACCGACGGAGGCCAATCCCTGTTTGCTGGACAACGATCGCACACTCGGAGCGAGACACGGCACTGCTGGCGCCCCTTGCTCTGTCCAGCTGACCTGGTCAGGCAGCAGCATCCTGCCAACTTGCTGGAAAGGCAGCAACTCTCGAGGAGGAGCGGGACGGCTCAGCTTCCCGCCCGGTAAGAAAGCACCAGGCACGTTTGCCACCCGGCACCCAGGTCGGACCCGAGATTCCAGAGACCCGGCGTGGATGGTGGGAACGCGAGGCGGTGACACCCGGCCCAGGGGCGACCGTGCGAATCCACGCCGTGCCGGGCGCGCAGACGCCTGCGGGGGAGGCGGCAGGGGTCGGGGTGCGCGGGGGTCAGGGAAGGACCCAGGGCCAAGAGCAGGGGACGCACGGCGGCGACACCCAGCCCAGGCGGGAGCGCGCCAGTCCACCCACTCAGCCCGCGGGGACGGGCTGGGCGCGCACACGCCTGCGGGGGACGCGGCAGGCATCGGGGGCGAGCGGGGGTCAGGGAGGGACCTGGGGCGAAGAGCAGGGTGGGCGCGGTGCGCCCGGCCCCGCTCCGCCCCCGCAGCCCCGCCCCCGCAGCCCCGCAGTCCCAGCGTCGACCCCTCCCTCGCGTGCCTCCCCGGCGCACGCGCGGGGCGGGGAGAGGCGGCGGCAGAGGCAACGCGGGCTCGGGGCCTGTCAGACCCGGGGAGCCGGCGGAGCAGCGCTAGCCGCCCCTCAGCCAAGCCCGCCGCGGGGCGGGGAGATGCGCGGCGGCCCCGGCGCGGCGCCCCCTCGCGGAGCCCCGCGGCGCCCGGGGCCGGCCCTGCGCCTCCTGCGCGCGGCGCGCCGGGTCGTCCGCAGCATGGGGCGCGGCGCGCGGCGCTGTCCCAGGGAGCCGCTGCGCGCCTGAGGTTGGGGCCGCTGCCCGCCCGCCCGCCCGCCCGCCGGGCCATGGCCGGCGCCGGCGCGTGGAGGCGCCTAAAGTCGCTCCTGCGGAAGGACGACGCGCCGCTGTTCCTCAACGACACGAGCGCCTTCGACTTCTCGGACGACGCGGGCGACGAGGGGCCCTCGAGGTTCAGCAAGCTCCGCGTCGTGGTGGCCGACGACGACGCCGACGCGCCCGACCGGCCGGCGAACGGGGCGCACCCGGCCCTGCAGGCCGACGACGACTCCCTGCTGGACCAGGACTTGCCTCTGACCCACAGCCGGCTGAGCCTGAAGGCGGATCCGTGCGACAACTGCAGCAGGCGCCGGGAGGTGCTGCGCCAGCGCAGGGTGAAGGCCCGGCTGACCGTAGCGGCCGCGCTCTACCTGCTCTTCATGGTCGGCGAACTCGTAGGTGAGTGGCGCGGCCCGCTTGGCTCGCGTGCGCTGCCTCGAGAGCCTTTGTCGCGCTGTAGGTGGGGTCGTCACGCCTGGCTGGAGGCTCGCGGTGTCTTTTTAGGAAATCTCTTGTGCATGGGGAGACCGCTCCCGGGGTACGAAAAGGCCAGGGGACGCCAGGGTGCTGTGCCACCCCACCTACAACCTCAGCTTCCCGAGATCACTTGCCTTTACCTTCGGATGCCTCACACACGAAGGCGCCTCCTTATGTAAGGTGAATGCCGTCGTCTTCGTTCCATGTCATGAAAAAGAATTCTGATAAAACACCATGTTAACTTTCGTGATGTTTTAAATAGTAAATATTCTAAATCACATAGACCCATAGAATTTTGTAAAATTCAGGGACGTGATTGAGCACCTGCTCCACTTTCTTTTTCACATGTGAGGATCCTGGAAGTCCAAGGAAGGTAAGTTGAGAGGCTCATTTGGTAGCTCATGGAAGAGCTGTGTCTACAGCCCCAGACTTTTTGACTTTTTTTCCTCTACGTGAAACTTACTTAGTCTTTTTATACCATGTCCTTTGAGTTCTGTAGCCAAGAGATTTGCAAAATGCAGTCCTGCCAACTAACATGAAAATTCATTATGAGAAGAATCCAAAATGAGCTAGATTTCTCCACAATTCTATGAGCTTGATTTTCTTTTCCGTTTTTTAATTATTGCAAGTAATATATTCTCACTAGAAGATAAATTCTTAGATTATTTTTTTCTGTCACTTCAGCGTTCCATCATCCTTCCATATCCAAAGGGGACTGATTCCAGGACTCCCTTTTGAATACCTAAATCTGAGGATGCTGAAGATCATTATATAAAATGATGCATTTATTTGCATATAACCTACATTATTCCATATGCTTTATTTTTATTTTTTGCAACACTGGGAGGTTGAACCCAAGGCCTCCCACATGCCAGTGCTGTACCACTGAGCTGCACCTCCATTTTTATTTTGCCACTAACCTAGAACTCACCATCCTCCTGTCTCAGCCTGCCCAGTCACTAGGAACAATGTCTGGCGTCTTTCTATGTACTTTAAATCACTTCAAAATTACATATAATACCACACCCAATGTACATACTATATAAATAGTTATTATATTGTACTGTTTAGGGCACAATGGCAAAAAAAAACCTCTGTACATGTTGAGTACAAATGCAATGTGTTTTTTTTTTTTCCAAATATTTTTAATCTGGAGCTGGTTGCAGTGGCACATGCCTGTAATCCCAGTGGCTCAGTAGGCGGAGGCAGGAGGATCGCAGGTTTGAGACCAGAGGCAGTTTGCGTAATTTAGTGAGACCCTGTCTCAAAAAGTAAAAAAATGGGCTGGAGGTGCAGCTCAGTGGTTCAGCACTTGCAAAGCATGCAAATGCAAGGCCCTAGGTTCAAACCCCAGTACTGCAAAAAAAAGAAAAGAAAAAAAAAGAAAAAAATGTATTTATATATGTGTGTGTGTGTATGTATATATGTGCGTATCTATACACACACACACACACACACATATTCATATTCGATCTTTGGTTCATTGAATCTGAGGATGCAGAACCCACAGACAGAGAGGGCTACCTGCCAGCTTCTCTTAATGATAGTTTATAAAGTGACCCTAAAAGAGGAAGATGATTCTCCCATGTTGGTTCTTGTGATAAACCATAATGAAAATAGAATTGGCAGCCCAGATTTAAAATGCCTGGTTGGAAGCTGTATGAAGAAAAGTTGTATGCATTTCCCACCTCATTTCATACCATGCTTCAGTGTTTACTTCAGCCATACTGATCTCTTTCTTTGCAGGACTCACATAACTCTTTCCTGACCTTAAGGCCTACAGAGTGATTGATCCCTCTACTTCAGCAGCTTTCAAATGTTTTGTGAACTCATTATAGTAAGAAATTCACTCACTATTGTGACTTGTGTTGGCATGCATACATATGAATGTATGTACATATACATGTGTGTAAATGTGTGTGCAACTGAAAAAAGTGTATGTGACATACTGTAATATTTTTCAATTATATGTCAGCTCAGTAAACTAATGTCATAGTCCACCAGTAGGGTAGAGCTTTATGTGGATTGCCTTTTCCCAAATCTTTTTCTTAGCTGATTTTTTCTCATTCATGTCTTATCTGGGGGCTGGGATTTAGCTCAGTTGGTAGAGAGCTGCGCTGCAATCTCTGAGGTCCCGAGTTCAATTCCCAGCACCACAAAAATAGGAGAAGGGCCTGGTAATCCACTCCCAAGGCAATCCTGAAATAGCCATTGAAAACCTTATGAGGGTCACTATGAGTCGGGTACCGACTCGATGGCACCTAACAACAACAACATGTCTTATCTCAAAAGACACCTCTGAGAGACCTTTCCATGACTGTCTATAACAAATCTCTCTCATCCCATTTTCCGTCTTCAACTTCCAAAGCCCTCCGCACTGAGATTATCTTGTTTGTGCCTCTATTTGTAATATTTCTCTTCCTCCACTGAAGTACAAGCTCAACTTCTGGCCCCTAGAGCAGTGACTGGCACAAATTAGAATTCAATAAATACATTTTCATTGAATTAACTTTTTATGTTATAGAATTATAAATGCTTAGCTGTAAAATTATTCAAAGATAGAAGGTGGCATGGTGCCTCACACCTATAATCCCATTACTCAGGAGACTAACTCAGTGCGAGTTTCACACTAGCCTAGCCTACATAGTAGGTTCCAGACCAGTCTGGGTTACACAGCAAGACTTGCCTCAAAAGAAAAAAGAAATGAAAAAAGAGAGAAATTCAAAGGTAAGGGAAAGCTGTGAGCTGTGGCCAGATAGAACACTGTCTCAGCAAACTAAGGTTCACTGATTTGCCCTAATTCACACAATAAAAATAGTGACTCCTTTAGACTTAGTGGTTTTGAAGTTAATATTTAATATTTGAAGTTAAAGTAATTACATCAATCACAGTTTTCCCCTTTAAAGTTAATTTAGATGTTATTTCACTTAAGTAAAAATTATTAAGGCATAATTGACTCAGCTATCCATTTCTGCATCCCTTGTTTGGTAAATGTTTTGTGAGAGCCACAGTAAGTATTTATTTTCAAATACTGACTTTATTTCCAAATATGTAATTTTTTAAATAGTACTGAGATGATAACACTTTAGACATTAACAGTTAGAATTCAGAATTTTATATAGAGTTAGATTGTATGTAATAGAGCATTTATTAAAGTGTGTCCAAATCACCTCAGAGTAAATCATCTTATGTGGGAGTTTGGAATAATAAAAAACTTAAAGATCTGAAAGAGGAGACTTGATTTTGCATCTTGGCTTTGCCAACAGCTTACTCTAAGACATTGGACAAGGTCCATTCTTTTCTTCCCCCCATTCAGCAAGTACTTTTTGCGTACCTACTATATGTCAGGCACTATGCTACATGTTTGATTATGATGGAGAATAAAACTATTTTATGATTCTTACTATCTGAAGCATTAATCTAATGGAGAAGACAGACATTAAATGAATAGCCATGTGATTAAATTTCAAGTTCAGATTGCTTTAAGTGCTGTGAAGAAAAAGAACAGGTATTATAAGACATAGAAATCAACAGGACATAGTTCATGCATGAGACAGGTACATTTAGCCAAACAAAGAATATTAGGAGTTATCCAAGCAAAGAGAACAGCATGTAAAAAGGTCCCAAAAGCCTTCAGTTCTTTAAAAGAAACTAAAACCCATTATAACTGGAATGTAGTAAACATGAGGGGAAAAGGCAGAAGGACCAAGAATCCAGATCCTGATAGGCTGAGTACAGTTTTTATTCTAAGTACAGTGGGAAGCCAGTGAAGGGTTTTAAACAGGAGAGTGACATGGAATTTGCCTTTTTAAAATATTACTCTGAACCAGGCGCAGTGGCGCAAACGTGTAACCCCAGTGACTCAGGAGGTAGAGGCAGCAGGATCACAAGTTCAAGACCAGAGGCAGTCTGCGTAATTTAGCAAAACCATGTCTCAAAAAATAAAAAAAAATGGTCTGGGGGTGCAGCTCAGTGGTATGGCACTTGCAAAGCATGCAAGCACAAGGCCCTGGGTTCAACCCCCAGTACCACAAAATATATATATTATATGATATATATATATATATAATATATACATTATATACTACGTGTGTGTGTGTGTGTGTGTGTGTGTTGTTGTTGTTGTTGTTAGGTGCCGTCGAGTCGGTATCCGACTCATAGCAACCCTCTGTACAACAGGGGAAACACTATTATCAGTGCTTCTCTGCCGTTCATAGGGTTTTCAATGGCAGATTGATTTTTGGGAGGGGGTTGCCAGGTCCTTCTCCCAAGCCTACAGCTTCTGGTGTTCCCAGGCAGCCTCCCATCCAGGTACTAACCAGGCCTGACCCTGCTTAGCTTCCGAGATCTGACAGGATCAGATGCCACAGGGCTACAGCTGCAGGCATATATATATATATATATATATCATTACTCTGGCTGTTAGTGGAGAAGGAATTGGAGGCCACCAGAATGGGATGAAGTAAACTATTGTAAGGCTCCAGACAAACAGTTATAGCTTAGACTAGAGTAGATATAGAAAAAATGTACTCATTAAGAAACAGTCTAGAGGGAACATTGACAAAATTGGCTCGTTTGGATGTTAGGGTGGAGGAGAGAGCAGTGTCAAGAACGATTCTGAAGTTTCTCACCTAAGCAGCTGAATGCATGGAAGGGCCTTATAAAGCAGAAAGAGAATGCAGGGCAGGATTTGGGCATGGGCTTCAGGGTTGTTTTAGGTATGTTAATTTGAATATATATATAGAATAGTCAAGTGGAGAGTGTAGGGGGCTATGAAATGAGTCTGTGGTTCAGAAAAGAGGTCAAAGTAGAGAGAGATACAGTATGTGATGTCACAGGAATGGGTAATGGGAACATTACCCAGAGAGCCCAAATCCCAAGAAACTCTACCTTTAGAAGTCAGGCAGGGGCAAACAGATGTCCCAAAATCCCAAGAGAAGTAAGTACATTAGGCCCTCCTTACCCTCAGTTTCACTTTTTTTATTTTCCATGGTTTTAGTTAACCACAGTCAACTGCATTTTGAAAATATTAAATGGAAAATTCCAGAAATAACAGCCCATAAGTTTTAAATTGCTCAGTGTTCTAAGTATTATGATGAAATCTCACTGTCTGAGTCCATCCTGCCCAGGATGTGAATTATCCCTTTGTATAGCATATCTACATGTAACTTTTATTATAGTATTTTGTTTTTGTTCTATTTTATTATTTATTGTTGTTAATCTCTTACTTTGCCTAACTTATAAACTAAAGTTATCATGGGTATGTTTGTGTACAACAACAACAACAACAACAACAACAAATCATAGTATGTATAGAATTTGATATTATCCAAGGTTTCAGGCATCTAGTGGAGGTCCAGGATAAGGGGGGACTACTATATTTAAAAGTGGAAATAAGTAGGATGAAAAGGTTAAGAGGTATTATTAGATGTGAATTAAAATATCCTGAAGATTTTTACAACAGTTGCGTTTTTATCAGGAATGAAAGCACATGAAGAATGAATATGGATTTCTAGGTGAAGATGGCACATTGAACTCATGCATCTAATTTTGCTCCATCCCAAAGCTCCTCCAAAACTACAATAAAAAGATTTAGGGGAGGAGAAGGATAAATCCACACAGATGAAAAAACTAGAGAGGAGAAGAGAGCAACAAAAATTTTGAAACTGAAAAGGAACCACATGAAGAAATGGCTGACATAATATACTCCAGAAAGCCTGCTCCTAAGTCAGCAGCGGGGAATGCTGAGAACCAACCCAGTTTACACTACATTCATGGTTCTCAAGCTTTACTGTGTGTCAGCATAAAATAGAGAACTTGTAAAGATACAAAGTACTGGGTCGCAATCCCCAAAGAGTCCAATTAACTAGGCCTGAGATAGGGCCTGAACATTTGCATTTTTAACAGGTCCGGGGAGATGCTGGTACTGGCATCCAGAGACCACATTTGAGAATTACTGCACTAGAGAATCCTAAGTAGGTCCAGAATGAGTTGTACCAGGTACCTCTGGAAGTGTGTGTGAGGAAGGCAAGAATAAGGAAAGCTAGTTAAAAGTCACTTAACAACCAGTTATAATCATATGATTATGTACTTAGTATGCTCAGAGATAAGAAAAGATTGTATATCCAGGAAACAAGAACAAATTACTTTAAAAAAGAAATTCAGGGTGTAAAGAGAAGAGCTTCTGAACAATAGAAACATAATAGAACTTTTAAAAACTCCACAGGAAAGTTAGAAGATAAAGTACTTTCCCAGAGTAAAAATATGGATAATGGAAGAGAAAAGAAAATCAAAATATAAGCCAAACTCACATACCATGGTCCCTGCTTATCCATGAAGGATATATCTCAAGATTCCCAGTGAATGATTGAAATCACAGATTGTATTGAACCCTGATACATATTATCTTAGTCAATTTTCTGTTGCTATAACTGAATACTCAAGACTAGTAATTTATAAAGAATAAGCGTTTATTTATCTCATGGTTCTGAAGGCTGAGAAATTCAAGATCAGGTGCCCACATCTGGTGAGGTCCGTCTTTACATAGTATCAAGGCAGCACTAAGTACACACCTATGAGGGTTGCTATGAGTCGGATACCAACTCAACGGCACCTAACAACAACACCACCAAGTACCACATAGTGGGACAGAGGGTCGTCACTCAGGTCTCTGCTCTTCGTATAAGGCCACAGTCTCGTTGATTTAGAACCTCATTTAACCTTAATTACCTCCCAAAGATCAGATTAAGTTTCCAAACACTTAATACCTCATAGTGGGAATTACATATCAACATGAGTTTTGTGGGAGACATTCACATCCTAGCACATATATATGATGTTTATTCGTACACATTACTATCAATCAGAGCATCGTCCAAAAAGCACCTTTTGTTCAGAGACATTGCTATCCCTATCCAAGTGAGGACGTTAATTTTTACCTTTTTTGTTGAGCTAATGCACATTTCATGGATTTTTTTTAGTTTCTTTTAATATTCTGACCCTCCTAAACAAGGGAACACATACCTATTCTTCAGCTTTGCTGTGATATTATGTTTAATAATTCATTGTCTAGTAGAATACTAATATACTAATATTAGCAAAAACTGCAGTGCTAAAACACATTTCTCTGTTTGCTGCCAGTTTAGTAGTTGTTAGCTTTTTTAAGTCACTGATTTCTTGGAAACTAGGTTAATAGAAATGGAATTTTTCACCAGAAATTTGTACAGTAGGCCCTTCATAGGTTCTACATCTGTGTATTTGACTAACTATAGATTGAAAATATTTGGAAAATGCATCTTTATAAGTCTATACGGGCTTGTGTCCTTGTCATTCCCCGAACAATACAATTTAAATAACATTTACATTATATTAGATGTTATTAGTAATCCAGAGATTACTAGCTGTTCGACCTGTGGGATAGCTAGTAATGTGACCCACAAAATCTTTTTAGCGTTTATTTACTTTGTAACCCCCCCACACTTACTATGTATATACACTAACTATATTATATAATTTATGTGCAGCTCAAGACAATTTCTCTTTACTCAGTGCAACTCATGGAAGCCAAAAGGTTGGACACCCCTGATTTAAAGTATATGGGAGGATATGTGTAGATTGGATGCAAGTACACCTTTTTATATAAGATGCTCAAACATGCAGATTTTGATATCCAAGGAGGGTTCTGGAACCAGTCCTCCATGGATACTGAAGGATGGCTATACACATATATAACATTTTGCATAAAATTTGAGGATCCTTTGATTTAATTGTAACAGGATAAAGGTTTAGCTAATCGTTTATGTTTTGTAGGATGTTACATATTTCAGGTTTGATTGCTTACTTTTTTTTTAAATTAGCTTGTTCTTTCTTCCCTTCCTCCCTTACTCTCAGGTGGATACATTGCAAATAGCCTAGCGATTATGACAGATGCACTTCATATGTTAACTGACCTAAGTGCCATCATACTCACCCTGCTTGCTTTGTGGCTTTCTTCAAAGTCACCAACCAGAAGATTTACATTTGGATTTCATCGATTAGGTAGGTAATCAAGATTCCTTTTGGTTTATAATATTTAATAGTAAAACCACAGTGAACTCTACCCTGATGAACTGAAGTCTTTACAGTGATCCCTTGTTTGAAAAAAGCAAGTGAAAATCAGTAAATGATATTTATTCAAAAACATTTGTTCCAAGGTACATTTAGCGCAGTCCTAGCTAAACAATGTGCAGACATAAAATTGTATGATAATCATTAATGTTCAAATGTTGCTCATTGTGTCCTGAAGATGTCATCAGAGAAAATTTAGTTTGTTGAACCAAGTAAAAACATTTGGGTTTGACTCATTAATGAATATTAACTTTTTCTTTCTTGCTTTAGGAATATGTACCAAAGCTACTGAAACCTAGATTTTAAGTATTATTGTAATATGTACAAAATATACTATATGATTGACTTTTCTTGCAATCATTGTATCAACATAACTCTGCAAATGCACTCATATTTTTATTTGCCTATTTTGAATGGATACTAATGTTTAATTAAGGATTAGGGTTTAATTAAGAAGACTATGGTGGCACACACCTATAATCCCAGAAACTCAGGAGGTCAATACAAGGGTAGAGGCAGCCTATGCAATTTAGTAAGACCCTGTCTCAAAATAAAAAAGGGGCTGGAGTGCAGCTCAATGGTAGAGCCCTTGCCTAACATATGTGAGTCCCTGGGTTCAACTATGTTGTTGGTAGGTACCATCAAGTCCTGTCTGACTTGTAGCAACACTCATAGGGTTTTCAGTGGCTTATTGTTTCGGGATTGCCTCAGAAGTGGATTGCCACATCCTTCTCCCATTTTTGCAGTGCTGGAAATTGAACTCGGGATGTCAGAGCCTGCAGAGCCGCACTCTACCAACTGAGCAAACCCCAGCCCTCAACTATGTAGTATTGCCAAAAAAAAAAAAAAAAAAAAAAAAAGGGTTAATATTTACATTATTGTCTATACAACTTTGCTTCTTTCTTTTACTGTAATTTTTAATTTATTTTGAAAATATATAAAAGAATTACTTGAACTATTGTATAAAGTGCCATATGAACAGATACCATTTTCATAGGACCCAAAAGTTGACATTTACTTACCTTCAGCAAAACCTGTCTCAAAGAACCAGAGCTAACACCTGGTAGTTTTATTTTGTAGGAGCCCTGCACTCTTGGCCAATATATCAATCGGTTTCCTTTTTTCTTTGTTACTTTTTAGCCTATCTTTAATGCAGCATCTAGATTCTACATAGTCATTGAGTCTTCTAGTACAGAACTTGACATTGTACCTGAATATTGATACCTAGGTAGATATCTGGGTCATCAGGTTGGGGAGTTACCTGGCATTCTCAGCTAGTGTGCATGAAAGCTGAGGCGCTGAAGGAGACTTTTCTGTTACCTATTAAGCTACTGCATAATGGATTGGATGAATTCCTAAAAGAACTCCCAGGATTTTCCAACATCTTTTATAGTCATTTGTTTGCTGGGATTACAGGTGTGTGCCACCATACCTGGCTGGAAGTTTCTTGTTTTGTTTTATTGTTGGTTTGTTATGGTTTTTTGTTTGTTTATTTGTTTTTTGTTTGGTGGAGCTGGGGATTGAACCTAAGGCCCTGCACATAGACAGCAAACACTCTACCACACAGCCACCCTAGTCCGACCTCCAGGTTTTTTTTTAACAACTTCAAAATCTTTCAAATGTTAATTTTTTAATGATTTAAATACTGTATCTTAAGATCTGAAACTTAAACATATCATCATGGAATGGAGATTTTTAATTTCTGATATATTTGAGAGAGTGCATTTCATTTAGACCTGTGGTTCTTTACTTCTTTTAGATTATAAACTCCTTGGAACTCCAATGAAAACAGTGGAACCCCACCCTACAAAAATGCAATAATAGTCAAATGCTGATATCGAGCCCACCATCTTGGATCTTAGTATGTTTAAGGAGTGAGAAAGATTTAACTTTCTAACAGAAACCTCCAGGGACGTAAAAGGATCTGTCAGTTCTAGTCTCTCTCATTTTGATATAGTGCTTGTGATATAGAAAGTGTCAAAGTGACTATGTAGAACAAACACCATATTTCTCTAATATTTAACAGAACTTAGATGATAATGAGTTTTAAACTTAAATGTGCAGTAATTCTACTTGACAGTAAAACAGTGATGCTGGTACATACCTTCCACGTTTGCCTTCTTTCTTCTCCATCAGTTTCTTATGCACAATGTAAACTGAGTCTGGAATATTCTTTAGAGGATTAAGTACCGTCTACAGTGGACTTTCCTCCAAATGATCTGGGATGAGAAAGAAGAAATAGTTTTTGTTTCTTCAATAACCCAAAGATTAGCTTTTATTGAATAAAATACTAAATGAGGAAATGGAGATCATATTTCTCTTGTCCAGTTGATTTAAGCTAATTAGTTTTAAATAGTTGTTACCTGGTAGTGCTCTTAGGGTAACTGTGCCTTTGGTTATCCCGCAGTGAAGAACTTTTAATATTTACTTATAGAACTGTGCTTAATATCAAATTAAAATGGATACATCTAATTGAGAGTATTTACTAACATTCAGTGAAAGCCTATCTTTAAAGATATATGGAAGCTATGATAGACACATTGGTAATTTTCTGAAATTTGTATGTAAATATCTCTTACTGAGTAAAGTCTTATAAAGCAACTAATACATAATATGTAATCAATAATTTTTTATAATAAAATTGCCCAGATTTATATATTTATGGGTTTGGGTTTATATAAAGAAGGATTTGGGTCTGTGAATGCTAGGTATAGTAGTATCATTCTCTAAGTTTATTTCTATTTTGTTTTGTCATAACAATTTATACATGCTTAATAGCATTTCTTACATTTTTTATACCAATGTTTTTGAAATCATTGTCTCTTTCTAGACCATGAGTGAAGTAGTGTCAGGAACAAGTAATACTTAATTCTCTGTGTCTGGCACTGATGAGTAGTGTATAAAAGACTATTAATCAAATTATTACATATTAAGACTGAGTAAACAAAGACATGAAATCTGTAGACAGATTATTTATAATAGCTCTGGACCCTCAAACCGTTTCTTGGGATAAATTAATCCAGTCTCTAAACTGAGAATATAGGTGTTTTTGAAAATTTGAATCTAAAATATTTGGAACACTGAAAACATTTATCTATAATTCTGAAACTGTGGTCATGTTCACAGACTACATTATTAAAATGTATTTTATCCTTAACATAACAGTAGATGTTTCAAACTGACTTACAAGTTTTTGGGTACGGGAAGGAATTAATCAGAAGAAAGTTTCTGCCTTGTCTCAGTGAGGAGCTGGTCCCATCTGTTTGCTTTGGTACTTACCACTTTAGATCTAGGTGATCCTTTGGAGAGTGAATTAATCTAAGTAGAAGTTCCTCCTTCTTTAAAAAATAAGGATGATAATACCTGTATTGCAGAATTGTAAAAAATCGATAAAGTGGCATGGTATACAGTGTGCTTAACGTGATAGTGGCCCAGAGTAAATTCCCAGCAAAAGTTAGTGCCCATCTTGTACTTTTCCTTTCCTCCTTCACCTGCCAGTCAGTCATCTTACCCAGCCATTTCATACCTTAAAATGTTACATGCTCTGAAATGGCCTACCTTCCCTTCTCCCCTTCATTGGAGCTCTTATCAGCATAACTGTCTGAGCTAAGTGGTAGAAGAAAAGGAAGATGATTCACCCTGAAGATTAAATAACAGTTTTTAAAGATGTATTTTTAAACTCATAGGTCTTTGGCATCATTTTTGGCAAAGTAAGAAGACTCATCTTAGCAAAAATCATTCACTCAAGGTGATAAATATTTTTAGACTTGTGGAATAAGCCCAAAGTGGGTATCCAGAAGTCAGTCCAATTTTCTTGCTATTTTTCTTTCTCTTTCCTTGTGAAGCCATAGATGGCATAAAATCATTCTGCTTTTTCTTTCTCTTCTCTTGCTTTCTGTACAGTGAGCTACCATAGCAGCTTTTGGTAGGAGGAGAAAGAGCGGGGTTGGACTTATTTATATTATTTTTAAATATCTGGATTTATTTGATTTTGGGTATATCATCTTATTCTGTGAGCTCATAAAGCATAGAATTTAATGAAACTGCACTGGAAGAAATCCCAGAAATCCTCAGGAGGAATAGGATTATCTCCCAAGAGGGAGATGCCATTCTGAAGAGAACGGCTCCCATTCCCTTGCTTGTTTGCTTTTTCTTACCTTCTTTGTAGGTTATAAGAGTAATTGACTTTATTCACGTGGCTTTTCTTCCACATCTTGAGCTAAAGAGATTATACTCATTAACGATTTAAGAGGACTATAGTAAGCAGAGGCTGGGATTTAGCTCAGTTGGTAGAGCACTGTGCTGCAGTCTCTGAGGTCCCGAGTTCAATTCCCAGCACCACAAAAATGGGAGAAGGACTTGGCAATCCACTCCCAAGGAAATCTCAAAACAATCAGCCATTGAAAACCCTATGAGGGTCACTATGAGTCAGACATGACTTGACAGCACCTAACAACAACAACAATAGTAAGCAGAGTTGTTTGTATATTGGAATAGAAAGCAATATTTGTGCTGTGATAATGCAAATCTTCAGCCTAGGTTAATGGCAAAATTTACAGTGTAGCCATCTTTTATAATAGTGTGTATTGAGCAATGACAGGCAGATATGGGGGGATAACTGGTTGGTCTGTGCTAGGTATTTGGCTCCACTCCTAATTCTTTATAGTTTATTTTATGCCCTGATATTAAAAGTGGAAAGTGTTCTGCTAAAAACTCTTATCTCATACACGCACCCCAAAAATCGTAATCTCTTCTTAGTTGTGATTCATTTTAACAGCTTAAGCTGTCATGCCTCTTAATTATGTGCATCACATGAATTTTTATAGGAAAAGAAATAGAATTCTAGAACCTCTTGGAAGCAGGAGTTTTTATCGAGGCATAAGGAAGACATGAGTTAGGAGATCAACATTGGATAACCATAAGTCAACTTGAGAGTTGTTGGCAACTTAGATGTGGCAAGAAGGCAGGAGTAGGAGAGATTATTGAGAATGAAAGGCGAGACAACCCAAAGACAAACTGTGGAGTTTAACTTGGCTTTCTCATGGTGACAGAGGACCACTGAAAATCCTATAGTAATGTCTTTAGTCTGAGTGCAGTAGGGATCTCTGTGGCTGAGTTAAAATACAAATGCTGTAATAATTTGGAAGTCCTAGGCAAATCTAGTACAGCCCACTGTGTTTCCTTTTGTTTTCTTCCTTTTACTGGAAGAAGGTAGAAAAGAGAAATAGCATAAAAGGAAGGGGAAGAGAGGATATAGCTCTATTCTCTTTCCTTATTCATTTTTATAGACCTCTGGACCATTCGTTTAGATGTTCACTGTATTACATATTGCTCTTTGAGACAATTGAAAGACAAATGTTACATAATTTAAGTGAAATATACTCACTGTTGGCATCATAGCATTAGCAAAGCTTAAGAGTTACAATTGGCCAATGCATATATGCAGCACCCATGAAAACATATACCTAGGTTGTGTGTGGTTACATGGTTAAGGCAAATTGTATTTCATTCACTGAATGGGTCCCTAATAGTTACCTATTGAATGAATGATACTGAAGAATAGATAAGGTGGGGAGATAGTACTGTATGTACATAAACACAAATATAATCGTAAATTACAGTAATTACTATGAAGAGAAAAAATAAGGGACTATGATGGAGAATAGCAAAAGACTCTAGTAGTTTTCATATGAACCTTGAAATCCTCTAAGTTTGGCATTTTATTATTTTAAAATGTGCCATAAACATTTTTCATAGTTTATGGTACTATCAAAACTTGGTAACCATCTTTGTTTTCTCCCATTTAATTATTTTGTCATTTATTAGCCATTAAACATTTGTTCATATTTCAGCTGAATGAAAACACCCATGAGAGCTGGGTTTGGTGGTGCATTCCTGTAATCACAGCACTCAGAGAGGATCCAGAGTTCAAGGCCAGCCAGGGCTACATTCCAAAACCCTGTCTTGGGGAGGGGGAACCCAAGTGATCTTAGAGCAAAAAGCACATAGTCACTCATCTTACTGCCTCCTCCATTGCCACAGTTCAGCCCAATGGAGTGATGTAGTTATACATTAGAACCACTGTGTTGTTGTTGTTAGGTGCCATCGAGTCGAGTCCGACTCATAGCGACCCTATGTACAGCAGATTGAAACACTTGCCAATTCTGTGCCAGGCAAACGACCTTATTTATGTTTAAGCCCATTATTGCAGACACTGTGTCAATCCATCTGGTGGAGGGTTTTCCTCTTTTGCATTGACCTGCCACTCTCCCTAACATGATGTCCTTCTCCAGGGATTGTTCTCTCCTGACTACATGTCCGAAATATGCAGTTTGGCCATTCTTGCTTCCAAGGAGCACTCTGGTTGTACTTCTTCTAGGACAGATTTGTTGGTTCTTTTGGCAGTCCATGGTATATTCAGTAGACGTCTCCAGCACCACAATTCAAAAGCATCAATTCTTTTTCTGTCTCTCTTGTTCAATGTCCAGCTTTCATAACCATATGATGCCACTGAAAATACCATGGCATGAGTCAGACGCACCTTCATCTTCAATGTGACATCTTTGCTTTTCAATACTCTAATGAGATCTTTTGCCACAGCTTTTCCTAGAGAAATGCATCTTTTGATTTCTTGACTGCTGCTTCCGCCGGTGTTGATTATAGAGCCAAGCAAAGCAAAATCTTGGACAACCTCAATCTTCTCTCCATTTATTGTGAAGTTGCGTGCTGACCCAGTCGTAAGGATTTTTGTTTTGTTGATGTTTAGTCGTAACCCATATTGAAGGCTATGATCTTTGATCTTCCTCAGTAAATGTTTTAAATCCTCTTCACTTTCAGCAAGCAGAGTGGTGTCATCTGCATAACGCAGGTTGTTAATGAGTCTTCCTCCAATCTTGATGCCACGTTCTTCCTCATAAAGTCCAGCTTCTGAGATTATTTGCTCAGCGTATAAATTGAAGAGATAGGGTGAAAGTATACAGCCCTGACGCACACCTTTCTCAACTTTAAACCACACAGTGTTTCCTTGCTCTATTCGAACAACTGCCTCCTGGTTCATGTACAGATTTCTCATGAGCACAATTAGGTGTTCTGGTATTCCCATTTTCTGAAGTGTTATCCATAATTTGTTATGATCCACACAATCAAATGCTTTTGCGTAGTCAATAAAACATAGATAGACATCTTTCTGATATTCTCTGCTTTTAGCTAATATCCACCTGACATCAGCAATGATGTCCCTGGTTCCCCGCCCTCTTCTGAATCCCACTTGATTTTCCGGTAATTCCCTGTATATATACTGCTGCAGTCGCTTCTGAATGATCTTTAGTAGAATTTTGCTGGTGTGCAATTTTAATGATATTGTCTGATAGTCTGCACATTCAGTTGGATCCCCTTTTTTGGGAATAGGCACAAATATGGATCTCTTCCAGTCAGTTGGCCAAGTAGCTGTTTTCCAAATCTGTTGGCATAGACATGTTAACACCTCCAGTGCTGCATCTGTTTGTTGAAACATCTCTATTGGTATCCCATCAATTCCTGGAGCCTTGTGTTTCGCCAGTTCTTTCAAGGCA
>VMDO01014866.1:0-53045 GCA_007922755.1 Pedetes capensis | reverse complement strand
TGCTGGACCACCAGCGAGTGGGCACGGCAGGCAGGCTGTGGTACCAAGTTCCAGCCGCACATGGGGCTCTGCCTTCCAGCCTCTCCAAAAACGGTGACTCCACTGTCAACCCATCTCCTACTATAGGAGGCCCGAAGAGCGTGAATGCGTGTTCTGAAACTGCTTTTTTTTCCACTAGGTGAGAAGAAAATTATATAACTTGAGGTCATGCTTATATGGTGGCCGTGCAGTTTTCATTTCATAAAAATGCAGGTGCTAAGTGAGCTTGGCGTGCACCACACTCCCACGCAGAAACCAGCAGGGACAAGCCTGGGGCGGTGACGCCAGCACTTTCGTGTTTCTAGAGGGTGGGAAAGGAGGACAGAAGCGATCTGGGACGCACAGGGCAGTGGGCTAGCCCCAGGCATTCTGCTTCTAAGCGGTTTCAAAACCTGGACGATTTGGAAATGACACTTTTTGCTTCATTTGGTATTGTGCGTCCTAGGTTTTAACAAATTCCCCCTTCCCAAATCCCACTTCCATTCCTCAATGAAAATATTTTTAACACCTATGGCACCTAACAATAACAATAACAAGGTTAAGTTTTCTTTTCAAAGAAATCAACAGCTTCGTCTTAGTCTTGCTGGGTCAGGAAATGTTTCCAAGGGTATAAGGAAAAGTATAACCTATTTCTATAACGACGCAGAAGCTGACAAACAGGGCTTCCAACTCAAGAAATTGGGTTCCGGTTTGGGTGCAGGTTCAATATGTTAAAATGTAGAGGGTCCCGGGTCAGTCTGGGTTTAGGTTTAAATCCTCTATGTAGAGAGCAGGCCTTCAGACCAAACCCAAACCTGAACCTGAACCTGAACCCTGAATCCGTTAGGGTCCAAACATTAAAAAAATTTTTTTCTGAGCCTGAACCCAAACCTGGTGAAAAGTTGGGCTGGGATTCAGCTTTTAACATTTTTGTTTGTTTGTTCATACAATTGTTGTTGTTGCTGTTGTTAGGTACCATCAAGTCAGTGTCCAACTCATAGCAACCTCATGTAAAACAGGTAAAACAGTATTGTTAGTGCCTCTCTGCTGTTCATAGGGTTTTCAATGGCGGATTGGTTTTTAGGAGTGGGTTGCCTGGTCCTTCTCCCAAGCCCATAGCACCTGGTATTCCCAGGCGGTCTCCCATCCAAGTACTAACCAGGCCTGACCCTGCTTAGCTTCCAAGATCTGACAGGATCAGATGCCACAGAGCTATGGCTGCAGGCAATTCATACAATTAGCTATTTAAAAACTGGGGGGAAAAGTTGAAACAATTTTATTTGTGTGTCTATGCATAGAATTAAAGTTTTTAAGACTCTCTGAATTTTAACATATTAAGCCCACATCTGAACCTGAACCAAATTTTTTGCAGGTTTGAAGCCCTTCCCACAAACACAAATCATTTTGAAACTTCCCTAGGACAGTCCAGTGACTCTTAGTTCATTAAAATCACCTGGAGACCTTTTTAAAGGACACATGCCTGGACCCCACCAAAGAGCAATTAAATCAGAATAGCTCACAGCAGGGTCTGAGCATGGTATAACTTTAAAAAACCCTTTCTAATGTACAGTGAGGGCTGAGAAAAAGTGTTTGTAAATGAACACAGTAAAGAAAACATTAAGAAAAAGAAGAGGAAAAGGAGGAGTATCAGGAGGAGGAAGAATAGGAGGAGGAGAAGGAGGAGGAAGAGGAAGAGGAGGAAGCGGGGAGGAAGAAGAAGAAAATAGGGAGCAATATGCTCCTAAAATCCCTATTTTGAAGAATGTGCTATTGAAGGAACAGGGGATAGAGAGGAAAGATGAGATGGCAAATGGCTTGCAATTCATTGCCAGACACAGACAATTCTCCTCACTCTAAAAATAAAATACCTGCTTTGAACTGCACGCTATAAAGGCTCATAACACTACTTCTTATTTCAGTCTTTTCCACTCCTCCCACAGTACGTTCCCTTCATCCCTTGAAATTTTAGCTCCAAGCTAATCTTCATTCCAACACTGCTCTGGACAATTCTTGGTGATTTCAATGTTCACGTAATCCTGATATTCTTGCCTGTCAATTCCCCAGCTTCATCTGTTTGAAAGACTTCATCTACCTCACTCCCTGCCATTCAATTCCATGGTCACAGCCATGGAGGACACCATGTCACTATCAGTCATTTTAATCCCTTTATAACTTCAATTCCAAGTACCTAACCCTCAGATGGGGTTGGGTTTAGCTCAGTTGGCAGAGCGCCACTCTGTGCTCTCTGAGGCTCTGGGTTCAATTCCCAGCGCTGCAAATATGGGAGAAGGATGTGGCAATCCACTCCCAAAGCAATCCCGAAAGCATCAGGCATTGAAAACCCTATGAGGGTTGCCATGAGTTGGACTGACTGGATGGCACCTAACAACCACCACCACAACCTTCTGATGCCCACCTCCCATGAGCTTGCTTTCTCTAACTCCAGTGGTCCTGCAACCTACTACTTCCAATGCACCTCCCTGCCTCTATTCCCATGTCATCACTTCCAGATTCTGAAAAATCAGCAAGAGAAAATGTAGAAAGTGTCCTTGCTTGCACGGTGCATCTCTAACACAGAGAAATCTGAAGGCATTTTATAGACCCTCCCCAATTGCCCAAGTGGTGGCAGCCAGAAGTGAGCCTGCTGAGACCTGAGTAGGGAAAGCTTGTTCCGCCTGGCAATGTCCCTTTCAAGGGGTATTGCACATCTGGGCTGGGAGGAGCCTGTGAGAAATTGGACCAGGCCTCTCAGCACCGACCCTGTAGGACCCACTGCACTCATGGCCCATGAGGAAGGGTTGCCATGGTCACACACGCACTCTTGCAAAGACACAGACACAAAGCACAGAAGGAAGCAGTTTCATTCCTTTGTACATTCTGTGCATTCTCTGTACATTCTGCTCCTTCCTAACGATTTAACCAAACTGGCTTAAGTGTACTTTCTGATAGGACCACAACTAACCATAGGAAAGTGTTGTCCACAATACCTTACTATTTAATTGAAATACACTTTCAAAAACTCGAAGTTAGACAGAATAGCCTAAAGCATGATTAGAGGTGATCGCGTTCACACACAGGACTGACCCTCCACTTTGCGCTCACGATCAACACACTTCAGCTACTTTTTGAGGAAATGCTAACGTTAGGAAGAAAGAAAGAAAGGAAGGAAGGAAGGAAGGAAGGAAGGAAGGAAGAAAGAAAGAAAGAAAAAAGAAAGAAAGAAAGAAAAAAGACAGAAAGAAACTAAGTTGGAGTGTCCAAAGCTGAATATAGTGGACACTGATCAAAAGGGCAACACGGATCAGACTGCATTTTTGTCAGAATGACTTTTCTTTGATCGCTTTGCCATGATTAGGGTCATAACAGGTTTGGGGTCATTGTGGTTGGTGCAATGGGACAGGTTAAGGGCAAATCACATCAGCTGGTGTTGGCTTCTAGTTTATAAGCAATTTCCTGTTATGGTGAATATTGAGGGCAAAATTGGAAATCGGAATCTGAATCTGACACATCTGTCCTGGAAAGGCCGTGGGAAGAGCAAAGGGCACTATGGCCACCTCTACCTTGGTGAGGAAGGGTGAGTTTATTCATTGAGTGCATACATAGGAAACTCAAGTTATTTTCTTTTTCACACTTGCTGCTGGAAGCCTCTTTGCATTTCTCCCCACTCCACCTGAGTCATTTCCCAGTTACCTTTCATTATAATGTGGGGAGAGGGGGAGGTGGGGGGAGCAAAGTATAGGGCCTGAGAACTGTCCCAATTCACCATAACTGGGGCAGCACTGTCACCACAGTCACGAGTAGATGTGGCAAAGAGCTGGAGGGTCTAGAGAAAAATAGGGAAAACAGTGATGGTGTTATGGGAAAGTAGGTCCTAATATAAAGTGTGGTTAAGCCAGTTTGGTTAAATCGTTAGGAAGGAGCAGAATGTATAGTGCCTTCAAACAGATGAAGGTTTATTTAAGGGTATTTAAGCTATTGTGTCGCTGTGATAGAATTTGCAGATAAAGGAAATTAGAAGGCATCTTTGCTAAATCTGACAATTTTTTGCAGATCCCACAGCAAAGGCTGGGATGAGAATTTGAATCCACCATGCACCTCAGAGGACTTGTCGTCATCCTAACAGTGGCTTTGCACTGGGGCAGGCTCTGTGACAGGTGCCCCCTGGCCCTTCTTCATCTGTTTCTATGCAGCCAGAATAGCCAATTGTTGTGAAAAGGGGGAGTTTACCCTCCATGCTGGGATAAATTCACATTTTTTCCCATCTACCTACTTTTGTAAAGTATGAGTTAAAAGATGTCCATGAAGAGATTTTTGATCAAGATTTCACTCCGTCTTTAACTCTCCTTAAAAGCCTGTCTACTTTCTGCTCTGGGCCTAAAGCATTCATGTTCAGAACACACAGGCTCTTTGGGGGCAAGCTGCAGCCCTCCCAGACCAAAATCTGCATGGAATATTGTATGCAGCACAGAGAAGTTGCTCAGCTGCTCTGGTAGGTGGCAATTGCACCTCTGTGACAGCCCCTGCTCTGAAGACCCTCACTGAGCCATGCAGGGAAGCTGAACACAGAACTCTTCTGACATGATTTTCTGGTTTAATTAGATACTACCAAGTTATCTCTATCTTTTGTATTGCTTTGCAACACATCTGTGGCTAATACATGACAAAAGTAGTGTATATAGATAAACCGGGGCTGGGATTTAGCTCAGTTGGTAGAGCATCACTCTGCAGTCTCTGAGGTCCTGAGTTCGATTCCCAGCACCGCAAAACCAGGAGAAGGATGTGACAATTCACTCCCAAGGCAATCCTGAAACAATCAGCCATTGAAAACCCTATGAGGGCTGCTGTGAGTTGGACACGACTCGACAGCACCTAACAACAACAACACAGATAAACCATACCAGTGACTGAATACAGAAGCAGCGACGCTCACTAGGAGATGAATTTATAAGCTAGAAATCTTTGAAAAGCCCTAGTTACTGTGTGTGGCAGATTGCAATAATGGGCCAGCTTTTCACACCTTCCTCTTCTTCTTCCCCTTTGGTAGGAGCTGGCTGTGCTAGCCCTGGCCTTGGCCGTGTGATTTGCTTTGGCTATTGAGGCAGAAGTAAACTTGCCAGAAGCAAAGGCTTGGTAAAGGATTTGTTTCCACTTTCTCTCTTAGATCCCCTGTCTACGCCATCAGAGGGTGCCCAGGCTACAGGTGTGAAAGTCATATTAAAATCTCATTAAGTCATGAGTCATATGAAAGTCATGCATGAAGCCCTGAGTTCAACCCCCTCGTACTGAAAAAGGAAAAGAAAGGAAAAGAGAAGAAAAGAAAGGAGAAAGAAAGAAAGAAAGAAAAAAGAAAAGAAAAAAAACAAAAGCAGGCATCACAATAGTGTGAGACGGAGCAGTTTTATCAAGGCTTACAAACTGAATACTCTTAGTAAATATAGACAAGTGACCCAAGAGTTCCATAAATGGCAATTGGCAAATGTGAATAAACTACTGAGTGATAGTAAGCTGGATGATGCTAGAACTCAGTTAGAAGAAGATGAGGACAGGCTGCGCCTGGCTACCTGGAGGTATGGAATCACATTAACTACTACTACTAGTGATAATGCCTGTATCCATAGCCCAGTGGCATCAGATCTCGGAAGCTAAGCAGGGTCAGGCCTGGTCAGTACTTGGATGGGAGACTGCCTGGGAATACCAGGTGCTGTAGGCTTGGGAGACAGACCCGGCAACCCACTTCCAAAAATCAATCCACCATTGAAAACCCTATGAACAGCAGAGAAGCACTGACAATACTGTTGGATACCGACTTGATGGCACCTAACAACAACAACAACAACAACTAATGATAATGATGTTAACAGATCATTACTGAATACTCACTAAATTCCAGTTATTGTAGTAAATGCTTTACTTTATCTATTTAATTCTCATAATAACCCTATTCCCATGTGTCTGTCAGCTTGTCGTGCTGTGGGGACTTGTGTGTTACTATGATGCTGAAAGCCATGCCACCAGGATTTCATATACTAACAGGGCCACGTATGCTGGGCAGGTTTTAGCTGAGCTTCCAGACTAAGACAGACTAGGGAGAAAGACTCAGCAGCCCTGGAAACAGCCATTCAAAACCCTATGTATAGTAGAGAAGCACTGTCAAACACAGTGCCAGAAAATGAGACTCCCAGGCTGGAAGACATTCAAGAAACAACTGGGGGAGAATTGCTTTCTCAAAGTAGAGTCGACCTTAATGACAGGAATGGAGCAAAGCCCCTGAGACCTCCTTTTGCTGATGTGGCACAACCAAAAATGACAACAGATATAGTGTCTGCTACAATGGGCTCAAACAAAAAGATCATGTGCATGGCACAGTGCTGGGGAGTATTTTGTTCTTTTGTACACAGGGTCACTATAAATTGGATCCAACTCAGTGGCACATAATAACAACAATAACTCTATGAAGAACACTAAGTATTATCATTGTCTCCATTTTACAAATAAAACTGAAGTTTAGAGAGTTCCCTGAAAGGTGAAATCATGGTATATCACAGGCATAGGATCAAACCCAGGCAGTCTGACTCCAAAGCCTACACTCTTTCTTGACCTCTTTGCTACATAACCAAAATACTTTTGGGAGGGGAACAAAAAAGGAATCTCTTCTATCCCCCCTCATTAGCAGATGGACAATTAACACCTAGCCATCTTTGGTATAGAAATTCTTTGATGAAGAAGGATTGAAGTTACTCTCCCCCCTCGGTCCAAACCATCAAAAGCTGAACAAAACTCACCTATGACTGACCTGCAGGTACAGGGATGCCTTTTGTATAGTATAAAATGGTGTCATGTGAGGGCTGGATGGGCTGAGTGCTACCGTGCACCTTCCCTCATCAAACCTTGCCCCTGGCACTGGCCTTCCGCCTCTCAGAGGAAGGGGAATTTTGGAAATAATTCTTCTGCTGACAGATGGAGCTATTTGTTTTCATTTCCACAAAAGTACTATATGTGCTGGGCTGGGATTTAGCTCAGTTGGTAGCGTGCCGCTCTACAGTCTCTGAGGTCCCGAGTATGAGTCCCAGCACCGCAAAAACAGGAGAAGGGCATGGCAATCCACTCCCGAAGCAATTCTGAAACAATCAGCCATTGAAAACCCTATAAGGGTTGCTATGAGTCAGATATGACTTGACGGTACCTGACAACAACAACAACAACAACAACTATATGTGCTAGGAAGTCCCTGTTAAAAACTTGCAAGTTGTTCCCAATAAACTCAACTAAAGGACATCTCAATTTTTTCACAAGTGGAAAAAATATAAGAGAAGAATATGACTAGGGGGGCTGCTCAGCAAATTCTTGTGGAATGAATACATTTTCAATGAACAAAGACACCCCCACAACACACAGACACATAGGGTCCGAAATGCAAGTGACACACAAATTGGTGCCAGGAGCACAGCTCTACAATACCAAATCATCCACAGGAAATCATTGGTGCCATCTCATTTGTGCACACTTTTTAAAAATAAAAAACCATATACACACAGCTTTCCTGAGACATGACTTTATTTCTGCAAGGTTCCAACTTTAGAAGCTGTGTTATTCCTCATCTGAATTTATTCTCCAGCAACACTTGTCTTCTCGAACAAAAGAAACTGATTACCCTGGGCAAGTGAGGTGGCTTTTTGCATTACAAATTTTAATGCTTCACAAGAAACCAGGCCAGCCAATTGCTTCCTCCACTCTCACATCCTCCCGCACCACACGGCGGCCCACACCTCTGCTGACTGCAGCGATCTGAACTGCGTGTTCACGAAGGCAGTTCTTCTCTCTGCCTCTAATAGCCAGTCTGCCGAGTCTGGTGAGTAATTTCCTTACCACTTCTGTTGTTAACAAATGCTAATAATGCTGCCCTATACAGATCGAGCACCAGCAGGCTACTGAAAAAGAAACTACCCAAATTATGTCTTAAAGTTATCATCAAAAGAAATGCTTTTCTGCAGGAAACTTTTTTTTTTAACTGTTCAAGGCATTTGCTAAGCTCGGTTCAACTGACCGCTTCTTTGTTAATTAGCAACGTGTCTGCTTCATGAATGGAAACAGTTTGTCTTACCTAGGGTACACTTGCAAGCTTTTGTGTGTGTGTGGGGGGGTGTTGGATGGATATAATGCAGAGAAATCATTATCTGTTTTCTGGAATCTGTGTTATCTATTTTCGTGATGCCTAGGTTAATAGACACGGGAGCAAGACCTGGCAACCCACTCCCAAAGCAATCCCGAAACAATCATCAGTCGTTGAAAACCCTATGAATATCTCTATGAGTTGCACCCGACTTGACAGCATCTAACAACAACAACAGGTTAATAGACTGTTCACTCATTTTGGTGCTCACTTTTTTGCAGGAGGGAGCTGGTGACTGGTTAATTGCTATATCTCTATTTCTTACACAAGCCAAGAATTCATTCATTCATTGATTCAGTCAGTCAGTTATGTGCAAATAAGGTCTGTTCCAGGCATTGTGACAGGCCACAGAGAGAGACCAGTAAGCACAGTAGCCAGATGGGATCCTTAGCTTACGCCACAGCAGGAGGCAGTTACCTGAGGTTCTCTTGCCTCAAATCCAGAGAGAGAAATGACCGTGGAATTTAACCCAGTATTATCAACAGGAATTCCAGTGCAAACCCCAGTAAAGAAATGCCAACAACCTATTAAATGACTGAAGCTCTTCTTCCCTGGTAATTTCTCCCAATATATTGTCAGATAGGTGAATTCAAAAGTCACTAATATTCATGACTCCCATATCTTGCAAGTGTTTTACACTAAATATGTGTTCTATGACCCTTTCACCAAATTTCTATGTCTATATTGTTTTTTCAAAGCTTCAGTCAGAATATAATGCTAAATATATTTGCTTATGGTTCTCCAAAGACAAAAACCATTTTGGCGGCACCATGGCACACACCTATAATCCTGGTGACCCAGGAGGCCGAGGCAGGAGGACTACAAGTTTGAGGCCAGAGGTTGCCTACAAAACTTAGTGAGAACCTGTCTCAAAATAAAAAAACATAATAAAAAGAGGTGGAGGGTGCATCTCAGTGGTTGAGAGCTTAGCTAGCATGCACAATGCCCTGAGTTCAACTCTCCAGTAGTATAAACAAACAAAACAAACAAACAAACAAACAAAAACCTATTTCACCAGCAAAGATTATGCTTCCAACTCTCGCTGATCATTTAACTATTGTGACATGGGTCACACGCCATGCATGTGCTAAAGAATGATGGAAAGAAAACTCCACGTGACTGGAAAACAATCTCAAATGCATACTGGCCCAGTCATGGTTTGGTGTTATTTTCACACATAAAGACTGGCAAGCTTTCGTTTTCTCAAGCACATGTGTAATTATGGTTTGGTTTGTGTCTTAGAGCATCTCTATCTTCCGATTGCATCTAGAGAAATACCAAACACACGGAGACTCAATAAATGTTTTCTGGTGAGGTCATGCTTCCTATTTATTGTTCTAGAGAGCAAATTATTTTATCTTTCAGATTGGCATATTTTTATGGTAAATGCTGAATAATGAAGAAGCCTCAACTTATAGTTAAAAATATTCCTTGAAAGCAGTCCTATCACCTTACCTCCTAATTTTCAGAATGCTATGTAATCTGCCAGTGACTAAGCCCTAGGGAAAAAACCTTTTTATTGTTATGTAAAGGAAAATGTAGGTGGAGAGAATGAAGTCTGGTTTGTATCCACCTTGCGATTTGGACCGTCAGAGGGGAAAAAGGAAATCTCAAACCTCCCAGGTCTGGATAGGAGGTTGCTTAGAATTCCATTTTTGGGGAAGTCCACCATCAAGGTGGTGTAAATTCGCAAGTAACAAATTGACTCAGCATGTTCCTAAGCCACAGACCTCTCAGATGACAGAGGCCGACTACACGTCATTTGCCCACTTGCCAGGTAGAGGTGACAGGGAAACCCTGTGTTTCCCCCACCTCACACACACAAAGCGGAAGCATAGGGAGCTTTCCTGATGGTCTTATTATTAGTCGTGTTTCTAACAATCAAGACATTCTCACTTGTCCTTAGCTTTTAATTTAAACTCTCATCACCTCGCCACCGTAGCATTCCAGAGAGAGTAAATAATTATGGATGAACTTCCTTTGCCAAAAAGCGTTTTACTGTCTCTGGTGTAGTCAGGGAAGTTTGTTTCCCATGTTATGAATCTGTTTAAAATCAACTGGGGTTCCCAAAGATCTGAGCACAGTGTTCGCTGGAGCTCCTATGCTTATGTGCTTTATTTTAGCAAACGAACTCAGCAATAGAGGGGCAGCTATCCCTGTGACATTTTAAAAGTATGATCTCTAAGAAAGGCTTGGTTTTTTTTTTTTTTCTTTTTTCCTAATTCTTGAAAAAAAGGCAGGGAACTAACATTTAAGGAGGCGCTGCTGAGTGTGAGCTGGCCATGGTGGTGCACACTGGTAATTAACTTGCTGAAGAGGATGAGACAGGATTGCGAGTTCAAGGCCAGCCTGGGCTATACCTTTTAGGGGCTGGGATTTAGCTCAGTTGGTAGAGCACTGCTCTGCACTCTCTGAGGCCCTGGGTTTGATTCCCACCACCACAAAAATGGGAGAAGGACCTGACAGCCCAGTCTCGAAATAATCAGCCGTTGGAAATCCTATGAGTAGCAGAGACCCGACTCCACGGCACCTAACAATAACAATGTGTGAGGAGCAGTTTTAAGGGACTTACCTATGTTCTTTTAATTAAAGGCAAAACTTTCTTGTCAACCTTTTCGTTAAATACTGATGATTTTTACTATGAATAATGCAGTTAGTCAGGAAAGCCAGCGTAGATAGAAAATATACAGAAATGTGACTCTTCGGCCTCCTCTTCCCAACACAGGTCACACAATTCTATATGATGCCAGCGATGTGTTGTATCCGACACCCTCATCTGCAGTTCCTACCTCATGGCCACTGCCAGCACTCCCAGGACCCATCCTCAGAAACTCACTACCTTGCAAGTAGCAATCCTGGGCTCTCAGCAGTCGCCAGCACAGCCCCACTTACAAGAGTGACCTTAGACAAGCCGATGAAACTCTCTGCGCCTCTGTTTGCTCCTGTTTAACATGGATGACAATAGTGATTCCTTCACAAGTGTAAGGATTAAGTGTCTTATTGGACTTCGTTGAATCCAAGGGGCCATTGATTGTAAGAGGCAGACTGGTTTCAGAGATAGTAATGTATAGATAGCCCTGTGGCATCTGATCCCGTCAGATCTCAGAAGTTAAGCAGGTTGGGCCTGGTTAGTACTTGGATGGGAGACCACCTGGGAACACCACACCAGGTGCTGTAGGCTTGGGAGAAGGACCCAGCAAACCGCTCCCAAAAATAAATCCGCCATTGAAAACCCTATGAACAGCAGAGAGCACTGACAATAGTGTTTCACCTGTTGTATGCAGGGTCACTATGAGAGACCGACTCGAGGGCACCTAACAACAACAACAAATGTATGGATACAGCGTCCAAGGAAGAAGGACATGGCAGCCCACTCTTGAAACAATAAGCCATTGAAAACCCTATGAATAGCAGAGAAGCACTGACATAGTGCCAGGCACAGTGTCGGACCTGACTCCATGGCACCTAATAACAACAACAGCATCCAAGAATTGATGAAATACAGTGATAACAAAAAGATACTTAAGTACAAAACTAAGAGTAAGTCGTGGCACATAGTATGTGACCAGTAAATGCTAACTGTGATTATCTGTTAGCCACTCATGAGCCGAGGTGAAAAGACCTGCCAGGCTTCCCATGTACCATGCTATGACTTTCAGAGCACAGGAGCCCATCCTATGGCCTTGGTGGAAACAGGTGACTCTACCACCTGAGCTGCTCCAAACAGGGGCAAGATTACTTACCTTAACACATTCTTTTTCCCTACCAGGTAAACCTTCTTTTCAAATTAAATTTTACACAGAGCTCAATGTGTAAAACAGATCCAAGAGGATTTGCTCTGATTAAAACAGGGACAGAGGGGCACAAAACTCTGCCCACCTTCCTTCCTCTTTGCTTGCAGGGTAGCCCCTTCAGAGGGACTGTCCAGGGCAGGAATACCACCTGCTGTCGTGGGGAGATACCAAGACTCCTGGCACTCTGACAGGCGGTTGTTGGTTAATGTCTCCAAACTTTGTGACCTTATTGGGTGGAATCATACTGTATTTGATATGTGCACGTTTAGCTCAGTTGGTACAGTGCTGCTCTGCATGCTCTGAGGCCCTGGGTTCAATCCTTACCACTGCAAAAATGGGAGAAGGACCTGGCAGCCCACTCCTGAAGCAATCAGCCATGGAAGACCCTATTAATGGCAGAGAAGCCCTGACACAGTGCTGAGCGTGGCACCTTGTCGGGAAGAGTTTCTTCTGTTGTATATAGGGTCACTAGGAGTCGGACCTGCTGGCCATATTATGTACACAGCACAGAACGCTGCCCCTTGTGCTGTGGCGTCTTCTCCCCTTGGCCCCCAAACTCCTCCCAGTCTTTCTCATGTAACGGAGATAGTCTCAACCAAGTCACCTCATGACCTCCCAAGATCTAGTCTCAGTTTCTCAGAGGACACACGATGGAGGACATTGAAGTTTTATCCCACGTTAAGCTGCCTGCTCTTAAGGACTTCCTTTTATTTTTTTGCAGTGCTGGGGAGGTGAATCTATGGCCTCACATGTGCTTTTTGCAAGCATTCAACCACTGAGCGGTACTTCCAGCCCTTTTTTTTTTTTTTTTTTTTTTTTTTACTTCACATTTTGAGACAGAGTCTTTCTAAATAATGCAGGCTGCCTCTGGCCTCAAACTTGCAATCCTCCTGCCTCTGCTTCCTGAGTCACTGGGATTAAAGTCAGCCACCACTGCAGCTGGCTAAAGACTTTTTATTCTAATGTCTTTTCTTGAAACCCTCCTTAAATGCTAGCTCAGGAAGCCTCCTGACCCTCCTTAAATGCTACCTCAGGAAGCCTCCTGACCCAATACTAAATTCAATTTCATTAACTGTTTTCTTATACCAACTATGAGCTTGTTGTTGTTGTTAGGTGCCGTTGAGCCACGTCCAACTCATAGTGACCCTCATAGGGTTTTCAATGGCTGGCTGTTTGGGGATTGCCTTGGGAGTGGATTGCCAGGCCCTTCTCCCATTTTTGCAGTGCTGGGAATTGAACTCGGGACCTCAGACTGAGCTAAGTCCCAGCCCCAACTATGAGCTTAGAGGGAACATAAACCTATTGCATTCCTTTATCTTCCTGGGTTATCCACATAAAGCTTAGCAGATAAACTAAAATACAAATACTATATTTGGTTTTCCCCACAAAACTGTACCAAACACTCCCTCTCTGGTGGTACCTCTAGGATCTGTGGGTGTGGGAATGCCAGCTACAATGTCATGTGCTACAAAGAAGCTAACTTCATGGGGCTTCCCACAGAGGTCCATAGCTATGCCAACTCAGAGAATTTTGAACACACATCAACCAGCAAAAGACAAGAGAAGGCTTTCTAAAATAAAATTGCTCCTAATAGATTCAGAAAGTAAACATATGACATTCCCAAATTGTCTTGTCCCCAGATACTCAACAGATACCACCTTCTCACAATTTATCCTAATGTGCATTTCAGTAAATCACAGGAAAACAAATGATACTGGGTTTTTTTCCCTTCTGTAAAAGGATCACCGATTAAATTGGAGGTAGGACCCAAAGATCAAATACCAAAGGTCATTTAAAAGAGATTCTTTTTGGAATGGCACACACCTGTAATCCCAGTGACTTGGGAGGCAGAAGCAGGAGGATCACCAATTCGAGGCCAGAGGCAGGCTGTGTAACTTAGTGACTCTTCATCTCAAGATAAAAAATGGACGAAAAAAAAAAAAGGTGGGGAGCTGAGGAGTGCAGCTCAGTGGTAGAGCACTTGTAAAGTATGCACAAGGCCCTGGATTCAGCCCCCTAATACCTCAAAAGTAAAGTAAAATTGTGGGTTGCTGTCTGCTGCTGGACTTGCTCCAGCTGTAGGCCTCCAGTTGGGAGCAAGCCTCCAGCAGCTAAAGACCCACTGGCTGGTGAGCATTGCTTGAGAGCCGCGCCGCCTGGAAAGGAGGCTTATGCCCACGGCTGCTCTGAGAAGCCTGGAGAAAGGCAGGCTCAGAGATTTACACTCAAGGTGGCTCCTTGCTTCTGGCTCCAAAGGATGATGACAACTCCCAGTGTTGTTCTATAACAGCTTTTTATTGCTCTCTTGCCCTGTGTCGATGGAATGAACTGCAGCTGCTACTGCTTGCCCTGTGCACTACGTCTATATACCCTACAGGGACCAATCAGAAACTACCACGTATTTAGGGGTGATTGGTTCAGGTGGGAGATGCAATGGGCATCGAAAGGGGAACTAATCATGGGATGTTCCTTAACAGGGAGCCTTTGGGTAATTGAAGAGCGGCCAATCAAATGTCAAAGGGTCTGAGCAGGGGAGTTGGATGCCAGAGCCATCTTGGCAAGCCTGATGCCCAAAAGTCCCCAGATGTAAGGCAGAGGTTACTGCCCTGGGAATGAGTCTGAGACCTCCAGGTGGGCCAGATAGGCCCTGAGGCCTCTCTAGGCTGCATCCCTACATAAAATAAAATAAAATAAAATAAAATTAAATTAAATTAAATTAAAAAATAGCCTTTCTGTCCCTTCGAGAGATTACACTGTTCAATTCATTTTGCTTTAAAAAAAAATTTAAACATTTAAAATAGCAACTAGAAAGCTTTTCCTAATAAAATAATTGCAATTAAAAATTATTTTGGTTTCATGGTATGAAGATTTGAACAAGAAACAAATTAGGACAGAAGAAAACAGAGCAAGAGAAAGAGAAGAAACCTGGAGTGAACGAGAAGCAAAGAGGAAGAAGGACAAGAGGTTCAGAAAGGAAGCAAGGATGAAAAGGGAGCAGGAGGGGTGCATCCAGGGTCCCCAGCTTCTGTGGCTCATTTGAACGGTGGTCTAACGCCATTCATCATGCTTGTGGCCACTGACGGCCTCCTTCAGCCATCTGAATCCTCACATGTCTGTGGCCTGCATGTCAGCATTTTTTTTTTTTTTTTTTTTTTTTTTTTTTACTTTTTTGAGACAGGGTCTCACTGAGTTAGGCAGACTGCCTCTGGTCTTGAACTTGAGATCCTTCCGCCTCCGCCTCCCAAGCCGCTGGGATTGCAGGGATCATGTCAGCATTTCTGATTATCAACCTGAACACTGACTCCATTAAACGTTGTTCTCTGGAGCTGGCAATGTAGCATAGCAGGCCGGTGCGTGTTTAGCATGTGTGAAGCTGTGGGTTCAATCCCCAGAACTGCAGGGGAAAAAATTCTCTGAAATCGGCAGCAACAATTGATTGACAGTTCTGAGAGCAGGATAATTCAAGCCAAAAAGAACCAGGGGGTCCCGCCTTCCTGTCTTGTGGGCTAAGCTTCTGGCAAATGCACACACAAAGGGAAAACTTTTGCTAAATACACCGACGTGACCGTGGATGGCTCAACTGTGGGTATCCAAAACATCGAAAACCCAACCCTTAATTTCTTGAAGGTTTACTTACAGTTGGTTCTCTTTATGTTGTAAGTGTCTTCATTATTTTCCTTTCTTCCTCCTAATTGATTTCCCTCTGTGTGTACTTTAAAGTTCTAGGAGCTACCTGGAGGGGGAAAACAATTAGTGTTCTGATGCTCTCAACACCATGAAAAGGCTTGAGAAAATATGGAAAATGAGGAATAGCTGATCAAATAAATGTCAATACCTAAGTGACATTTTTGGCCTTTAAGACGTCAAGAGAGCTGATTTCCTGATTGCTTTTTTCTATACGAGTCAAGATCCAGTATTATTGCAGGAGTTTATTCATGTCTTTCTCTCGTCTTTTATTGAAGTAAAACACTAGAATTATTGCCAAGTCTTACACTGGACCAGATTGTTACTCATTAAAGTAAATGAAAGGGAGGCAACTGGAGGTCACAACCCAGATTGGAAGTTGATTATTTAATTAACCCAGTCAAGATATACATTTGAATTGTAGATACCACCAAAAATAATTTTGCAAAAGAACTCCTCTACTTATGCTAAACCCATCTGTCAGAAAGGTCTTCACTGGGTTCAGTCCCTTTATGAGGGTCTCATGAACCACATAGGCTGTTCCAACCCAATGACGTTGGCAATGGAGGCAGATTCCTGTTACAGAGAAGAGTGCTCAGGCTCTGGAGGAAGGTCCCTCAATCACTCTAGGTGTTACTTAACTTCTTTGGGCTTTGGTTTCCTCATCTATAAAGAAGGATAATCATAGTACCTCCTTCTCATGTTGTTGCTTTAACAATATTGTCTGTGAGCCACTTAGTTACCTAAGTGATTACTACAATTATTATTAGTAGTATAGTTTTGATTGGCCCAAGATCTTTTCTCAGAGAAACCTTTCTGAACAGCAGGAGCGTCTACTGGGTATAATATTTCTCAGTTTAAAGAATTATTTCAGGGCAGCCTTGGAGCCCTTCATACAAATCTTAGAGTCTGTTTTTCTCTCCACCATTTTGTTACTCAGTGACTCTTATTAGCTACCAGGTACCCTGTCCACAAAGAATCCATGTTTAAAGAATCCAAGTAAAATGAAACATTCAACACTAAAACTATAGTGAACTTTTGATGGTTCATGTGTCATTTCAGGATTCTTTAGTCCCTTGTTCCTCAAAGGGTGGTATAAGATTGGCTCTGTGTGTGTATAACAATGATACACAATATTTATTCTAAAACAATATTATTCAGGGATGGTCCATGAATCCATTGATACATAAGAATTGTCTATAAATTGTATAAATCATGTTCAATTACATATGTATTATATTTCAAAAAATACATAGAAGCTGGAGGTGTAGTTCAGTGGTAGAGTGCATGCTTAACATGCACTTGGCATTAGTTTCAATCCTCAGCATCCAAAAACAATGTCCCCAAATCAATAATAACAACAACAAACCAAAAATGTGTATATAGTGTTATGATGAATTAAATACAAATTCATTTAAAACCACTCCTAAATTAATCATGACTCCTTGGCACTGGAATTCCTCATTCAAGAGGAAGATTAAATCAATTACTACTATTTATGTGAAAATGGGGTCTATGCTATAAAAACGATATTCTCAGGTAGAATAACGTAAAATTTAAACTTCCGTATGGCAAAAAAAATCATGTAGAAAATAAACCTAACATGTTTAATGTATCTTTTAATAGGAAAAGAGCCTTTATAATTAAGCAAGAATCAACCAAATAGATGGGCACAGAAAATGAACAAGGCTGTTCACAGACAAAAAAATACCCTGGTGAAAATATGCCAGACCTAGAGCTGAGCACCTGACTGTGATCCCAGCAACATGGGAGGCAGAGGCAGGAAGATTGCAAGTTCAAGGCCAGAGGCAAACTATGCAACTTAGTAAGACCCTCACTCAAAATTAAAATTAAAAAAAAAAGGGCTGGGGATCCAGTCCTGTGGTAGAGCACTTGCAAAGCATGTGTGAGGCTCTGGGTTCAACCCTCAAGTACTGGGGTAAAAATGCCAGACCTAACTGTTGGTCAAAGAAAGACAAACCAACAATAAGGTACTATATTTTTACACTAGGTTATTGACCAATACTTAAAATTTATATCACAATATACAGCATTTGCATTTGTAATATAAAGTGTCAATGAAAGTGAAGAAGGAAAGGTATAAGTCAGAGGGAAATCTAGTAGTTTTTATCAAATTTTAGAAGGATCTTCCCACTCAGGAAGTGAAATTCAGAGTATTTATCCTAAAATATAATCCTAAAGAAATAAATTTAACATATCCTTAGAGATATAATTGTCTAAGAATATTCATGACAGCATTATCTGCAGTAAATAAAAAGTGAAAATAACCTGTATGTTTATCAGTAGGATTATGAATGGATAAATTATGGTATAGCTATACAGTGGAATGGCTGGGATTTCGCTCCGCTGGTAGAGCACAGCTCTGCAATTTCTGAAGTCCCAAGTTCAATTCCCAGCACCACAAAAATGGGAGGAGGATGTGGCAATCTACTCCCAAGGTAATCCTGAAAACAATCAGCGCTTGAAAACCATATGAAAGTTGTTACGAGTTGGACACAACTCGAGGGCACCTAACAACAACAAGACAGTGGAATGCTAATCCAGATATTTAATGAGATAGCTCTGTGTATGAGTACTGTATGGATTGTTGACCTTGAGGTTGTTGTTGTTGTTGTTGTTAGGTGCCGTCGAGTCGGTATCCGACTCATAGCAACCCTCTGTACAACAGGGGAAACACTATTGTCAGTGCTTCTCTGCTGTTCATAGGGTTTTCAATGGCAGATTGATTTTTGGGAGGGGGTTGCCAGGTCCTTCTCCCAAGCCTACAGTATCTGATGTTCCCTGGCGGTCTCCCATCCAAGTACTAAACCAGGCCTGACCCTGCTTAGCTTCCGAGATCTGATGGGATCGGATGCCACAGGGCTACAGCTGCAGGCCATAATGCGTATGGTAAGACTAAATTTTTATGTAAGGGAAACATTTTTCTATGTCTGTGTCTTTGTGTCTTTTTCTATTTCTCTGTCTCCACATAGAATTCTATTTCCTTCCATCAGTATATATCTATATCTCTTCCTTTATTGTTCTATCTACATAGGAAAGCAGTATAGATTGATACATAGTAAACTCTCAAGAGTTTATGCAATCCCTAGGAAGTGAAAATTAGAGAAGAGCAATTGTATATGTATTTTTAATTTATACAGTTATACATATTTTGAATTCTCTGTTTCATGAAAGACATTTTGTTTTTGTAAATCAAAGGATGAAAACTAGTAATTTTCCAAAAAGAATTCTCATTTGTAGAAACAGAAATAATTGGTCCTGAATGTGAGCTGTACTCTGCCTGGGGTTCCTCTCTGCAAGATCCTCTGTTGCCCTCTGGAAAACGTAGGGAAGGGATTTTACTCAGGTGATTAATGAGGGCTCAGCTGACAGTTTAGGAAGAAGGCACATGGAAGGCAAATATCCAACTGCTTTCTTTCTATGGCCATGGACTAGGGCCTCCATGGCCAAGATGGCGGATGTCACAGCCAACCATGGTCCCAGGGAGGAATGCAGGTGCACGCCTTGAGTCAGAAAGAATGGGGTTGGCGGTAGGCAGGAGGCTGGGAGAGGCTGTTGAATCTTGCCTCATCTTGTGCTGTGGGGTTGGGGTGGAGCTGGGCAGATGGCGTGGACTTCTCAGTTCTTTTTCTCCAAGGTGGTCGTGGTTGAAGACATCTGACCTCTAGCCTCACTGACGGCTGTTGCTTGAGCCAATCAGGTTGGAAGCAAGATCTGAAGAGAGGCCCATGTGGCTGCTGCAGGAAGTCTGGTGGACCCGGCTCTGCAGCACAGTGCAGCGCTGTGCCACCAGAAAACGACTCTGTGAGTGTGTGCTAGGAGACCTGACCCCAAAGAGGCCAGGCCTAGAGTGTCATCGAGGGCCCCACCGGAATCTACTGTGGGAGTACAGGCCTCAGACCCCAGGAAAGCCACTCTGGGGTAAGTAGCCATGAAGAATGCCCCCCGCCCCAACACACTGACCACCAGACCACAGCAATACCACAGAACCTCAGCAGAGACCACGGCCTGAGAAAGCTTTTGGTTTCCTCTTGAGATCGCAGCCTGCAGCCTACAGCAGTGTGGCCTCCGATACCGTCAGATCTTGGAAGCTAAGCAGGGTCAGGCCTGGTTTATACTTGGATGGGAGATGGCCTGGGAACACCAGGTGCTGTAAGCTTGGGAGAAGAATGTGGCAGTCCACTCCCAAAAAACAATCTGTCATTGAAAACTCTATGAATAGTAGAGAAGCACTGATAATAGTGTCTCGCCTGTTGTACTTAGTCACTATGAGTTAGACACCGACTTGATGGCACCTAACCACAACTTAAGATCCCAGAATTGATCCTTTTGTCTACATAAGTCACTGACCTTCTTGGAATTATCCCGAGAGGGAGGATCATGGAATGGAAAAAAAATTAATATGCTATTAAAATGTATAGGATAGTGATTCATTAAATTTGAATATTAGGAGGAATCTCCCTCATTAGATACAAATGGATTATGAACATACAACATTACTTTCACTTGTGTTCTAGAAAAGCAATCAAGTCAGCAATATTAATAAATGCACTGAGTTCAGCAGAAGGAGAGAAGAAAGAATAGGATATTCAAGGTAGGTTTTACGGAGAAGACTTTATCAAATCCTTGGAGACTCTTCTCTTTGACTTTTCTAGGTAGAATTTTCAGTGGTTACTCAAACATTGTTGGAAAGCATAACAATTGCCTTGCATTATTCTAGTGAAAAATGTTTCAGTTGGAGGTAGGTCTATCTAAGGCTCTTTCCAGCCCAGAGACAAGTCACCTCTCTGAGCACCTTTAATTTGTAATTAGTTAAAATGTAATTAGTTAAAATGTAGTTAATGCAGTAAAATGTAGTTAAAACACAGCAAGCCTCTGTTTCCAGAGTTCGCCATGTGGAACATCTAATTACATCCATGAGCAGCAAAGCAATTGAAAGTAGAAAGGGAGTATTTGACGCTTAGTGGTCACAGGGAAGGGCCGTAAAGACAGGGCAAGGGCGTTGGGTACAAATAGTGTCTGGCACAGGGTGAGACCTGGCACCGTGTTCCCTAGCCAAAGCCCCATGCATTTTCAACTCCAGCTCCTCCTTCTTATTCCCCCCGCAACCCCAGCCTGCCCCGCCCTGGAAAGTTTCCTTGTTTCCCTGGCCTCACTTCTGTCCTGCCCAGGTGCTCTATAAGCATAGGCCATTAAAGAAAGGCCTTGAGATGTGTCCACGAATCCCCTGGAGCAGATGACTAAGGCTTCTTCAGGCTCTCCTAGGGACAACCTTGGTGATATTCCTGGAAAGAACACGTTGTGTGAAAGTCATCAGCTCACTCTAAATGTGCTCCCGTGTCTATGGGAGCTGAGTGAAGCACTGCGCTTGCTCTGCAAGTGTGGCTTCCATTGAGTCCATTCAGAAATTCTGGAGCTGGCACACTTTTGCCCCATGGTAAGAAAACAAGACTTGCGCTGCCTTCATAGAAGTCTCAGGAAGCTGGAAAATAAAAATAGTAGTTGCATGACATTTTCTCTGAGAGGCTGATGAAATCTAAGGTTTTTCTTTCCCCACAAATATAAACACCAAATTTTGCAAATGGCTTCAGGAGGCTCATGGGCATCTGAAACACATTTGTAGAAACCTGTGGGTCCAGAGTTGCCAAGATGAACCACCCTGTGCTCAAGGGAACAGGCCAAGGGAGGAGGGGACACAGGAGTCTTATATAACATGGGTTTGGATGGACCACGTGTAAAAATGAGAAGTGTCTTGCCTTCCATTCTCTCTCCCTTCCTTCATCATGCCCCTTTTCTCTCCCTCCTCAAAAATAAATCTTATACATTAGTCTTGCTTTTTGACTGTAAATAAATAGTTACCGATGAGGCATAAGTTGATCCTTGTAGGCAAAATACAGCCAGTTTTGCAATAATGTGACATACACGTTCGTAAGAATAATCACACTATACAATTTCGCATAATAAAAACCACAGGCTTTTGAGGAAAATGAGGTTAGAGGCACTCAAAAACTTTATCAGTGACACTGAAAAAGAAGATGTTGTTGTTAGGTGCCATTGAATCATAGCTACCCTCGTAGGGTTTTCAATGGCAGACTGTTTCGGGATTGCCTTGGGAGTGGATTACCAGACCCTTCTCCGAAATAGAAGATAGGAACCAAATATAAACGATAGCAGATTTAGACGTGCTAAATGGTTAAGGACCTGGCAACCCACTCCCCCAAAACAATCAGCCATTGAAAACCTTATGAATAGCAGAGAAGCACTAACAATACTGTTTCGCTTGTTGTATGTTGGGTTGCTGAGTCAGACACTGATTAATGGCACCTAACAACAATAAATGGCTAAGAAACATGGAAAACCATGGCAGTTTACCTAGAAAACACCCTGAAGTTTGCTTCTAGAGGTGGTTGTTGGAGGGATGCAGCGTATGACTTTTTGTGAGGCGGAAGCTTAAGGCTGTAGATGTGGGTTGGTTGTGGCTCATCACACACACAGTGAACCGAGGGAGACCATGGAGGTTTAAGAGTGAGTGCATTCTGTGCACGTCATACAATTCAGTTCAGCTCAATGCAGTTTTCAATGCTTTCATCTAGTGTTTCTTGCAGACAAAATTGCACACAAGACAGCACAAAACTCTTGTTATACTCGAATTTTTCCTTGATATATTAATCCCATTAGGATAAACCCTCATGTTCAATACAAGTGTTAAGGCAGGACCGACTGCATCCAGATCATAAAGTGATTATAATTTGTTTGTTTTTGAAACAGGGTCTCACTATGTAACCCAGGCTGGCTTCAAACTTGCAATCTTCCTGCCTCAGCCTCTCAAGAAGATGATTATAATTTAAAGAGCGAAAGCAGTTAAGACCCTAATGAGCTAGGCGTGGTGGTACACACCTGTAATCCCAGCGACTGGGCAGGGGATGGGGGAAAGCCAGGAGGATCGCAAGTTCAAGGCCAGAGGCAGCCTGTGTAATTTAGTGAGACCCTGTCTCAACATCTAAAAAAAGATGGGCTGGGGTGCAGCTCAGTGGTAGAGCACTTGCAAAGCATGCTGAAGCCCTGGGTTCAGGCACTCAGCCTTGGGGGGGAAAAAAAGCTCTTTATGAAATGAGGCTGCAAAGATAGCAAGAGGATGAATATTTCTAAACAGAGAAGAAACATAGAGTAATCTACCTATGAGACTTAGATAAATTTGGCCTCCTTGCTCACCATGGTGATAAACTCAAACGAAAGGCAACCTGCTTCCTAACTTTGAAAACTGTGGTCAGTCCTGACTGGAGGCTTCCCAGGGCCAGGACACCAGACCTCCTGGAAAGTCCTCAGTCAGATGATGCTCATAGCATGTGGCAGCCACACCAATCTTACTCCCTTCTCTTTTTTACACTCCCTGGTCCCCTCTGCCTCTTGCTGTTGTTAGGTGGCATGGAGTCAGTCCTACTTACAGCGACCCTACACACAACAGAATGAAACCCTCCCCAACACTGTGCCATGCCAGGCAGATGTCAGTGCTTTTCTGCTATTCATAGGGTTTCAATGGTTGATTGTTTCAAGAGTGTTTAGAGAGTGGGCTGCCAGGTCCGTCTCCTATTTTTGCAGTGCTGGAAATGGAACCCAGGGCCTCAGAACACGCAGAGCAGCACTCTACCAACCGAGCCGAACCCCAGCATCCCCTCTGCCTACACTCTCTAAAAGCCCAACAAAATTTCAGCTTTTGTTGCTTTTCTCCTTATTACCCTTTCCTCTCTTTCCCACTTTTCTGCCTCTTTTCCAAGAGTAAAAATTCCATGCCCACATGTGTTACTTTCCTTTTGCTGCTGTAACAGAGCTCCACACACTCCATCGCTTAAAACAATCCCCGTGTATTAACTTACAGTTCGGAAGATCAGCAGTCCAAAATGAGCTTCATGGGGCAGAAAGCCAAGGCGTGAACAGGGCTGCATTCTCTCTGAGGGCTCCAGGGGACAGTATGTTCCCTGACTTTCCCAGCTTCTGGAGGCCACTCACATTCCTTGGCTCTGACTGACAGCCCTCCAACCTCTGTTTCTGTCATCACATCTACTTCTTTAAATTTGACCTTCCTGCCTTCCTTTCGTGAGTCCATTGATTCCATTGGGCTCAGCTGGGTAATCCAGGATACTCTGCTTCAGAAGGACTTTTGTGTTTGTTTTCAGGTGCTGGGGATCTAACCTAGGGCTTCAGTGCACACTAAGCAAGCACTCTACCTACTGAGCTAACCCCCCACCCCTCTTCTAAAGAATCTTTTTAATCACAACTGCAAAATACTTCTGTCATCTGAAGTAAAATATCACAGCTTCCAGGGATGGGACATGGGCATCTGATGGGGGGCATTATTCAGTCTCCCACAGCAGGGGTGATGATCAAAATGCTTTACAGCAGATATGCCACTTAAGACAGAAATTGTGACCCTCGGAAAGGTCGTAGGTTGAATGCTGGAGCAGGACACTACAGACCCCTGATAGGTTGGTTGATGGACTATAGTGAGGGCAGCAAGTCTTAGAACTGGGGTGTCTGGCACCAGGGTGATGCATTCAGGGCCAGAAGTAATGGTTCTTTCAAGATAGTATGACTTTTTAACTATTTTACGTCCATTAAGGGGCTGGGATTTAGCTCAGTTGGCAGAGTGTCACTCTGCAGTCTGTGAGTTCCCGGGTTGATTCCCAGCACCACAAAAAGTGGGAGAAGGACGTGGCAATCCACTCCTGAGGCAATCCACTCCTGAGGCAATCCTGAAACAATCAACCATTGAAAACCCTATAAGGGTCCTTATGAGTCGAATACAACTTGACAGCACCTAACAACAACGTCCATTACAGCTACACCCATGTATTTTGGCTTAACACTGACCTACTCATGTCTTCTTTCTGTGGATCCATGATTCTGTGGGTCTGCGGTTCTTCTCTCCACCCTTATCCATGACCAGCATGCAAACCTCCTGGGGTTTTATCATGGGGTCTACTTAAGCTGTTTACATGGAATGTCTCATTTAAGACCCATGATAAGATTCTGCCGTCAGTCTGCAATAACATACTCAGAGTGAAATGCGCTATTAATTGTTCAAGTCTGGATTTGAACTCAAGCACTTTGCTTTAGAAATTGAACCCTAACCACTCAGTGTTCAAGGAGATGGATATCTATTTTGGTGTATAAGGAGAGCATGCACAAAGACCAGGCAGACAGGGCTGAGGTGCCAAATCGTAATCCATCCTTAGTCCCCATCAATTCATGAATTTACATAGAAACTTCCCCTACAGAATCTAATAATTATAGGGAGGACTTCTTAATGAAATTGTAAGACTTCTCATCTACTGTGTAAGGTCAAACCCTGAATATTCTATAATAAGAAGACCACAGACAACCTTCAGAGCAAATCAAATCAAACTACAATTTATCTTGGCCATAAAACATTCTAGAATAAAGTATGACTGTAAGCATATAATGAAATAGATGAATGATTAAGTGAATAAATAAAATCTATAGCCAAGAGTTTTATTTGTAAGACCTACCTGACTGTGATTCAAGAGTCTTTTGAGCTACATGTTATACTCAATTTTCTCAAATGGGTAAAGAGTCCAGGGACAAGACAGGAGGATAATAAAACCACTTCTGGACTTTGACTCTTTAACTAACCTCTACCTGGTCATACTTGCAGTTAGAAATGTGTTGTTCATACCCAGAGGAAATAACATCTAACAGAAATAAGTAGCATTACACTAAGAGAAAAAGAACCATTTATGGGTGCTTCTGATTTTGGTGTTTGAAAACATTTTGTGATTTGGGTAGGAATGTGTATTAGCACTTTCATTTATTTAATTGATGCCATAAATGGAAGAGGGGCTGGGATTTAGCTCAGTTGGTAGAGCACTGCGCTGCAGCCTCTGAGGACCCGAGTTCAATTCCCAGGACTGCAAAAATGGGAGAAGGACCTGGCAATCCACTCCCAAGGCAATCCCGAAACAGTCAGCCATTGAAAACCCTATGAGGGTCACTATGAGTTGGATACCTACTCGACGGCACCTAACTAACCTAACTAAATGGAAGAGGGAGACATTAGAGAGTTTGTGTGTGCTCGATTTAATGAAGATGAAGTAAAATCATAATGGGGATAAGTTTTTTATAGAGTGCATTAGAATCACTTATGATATTTATGAATCAGATTATTAAACAAAATGTCAGAAGCTAATATTAATGTTATTTCAAGGTGTTTTGGTGAAGAATTGGAAGCAAATTCTGTTTAAAACCTGATAAGAATCTAAAATATTCTTGCTAGTGAGGAAACTACTCCCTTTCTTTAAAGTTTCCTAAAAGTTAACCTCTTCCCTTTATGATAGAATAAAGGATGATTTCAGCCAAAAGTCATAGTCACCATAAGAAAAAGTCCTACGAGAAAGCTCATATTGCCACTTTACTCATTACTGAAATGTCCTTATGACTGTCAGAGAGAACAGGTAAGATGCACAGAAAAAGATATCGAAATGATTTTGTTTACTTCTTTGAAGTCTTATGGTGCCTACTATTTATCACACACACACACTTTTTGATTCGTGTTGAAAATTGGAATTCACCCATCTCTCTCTTTTTCCTGTCTAAGATGCAGATGGGGCACTTTTTGTCGACTCCATCCATCCCTGCCCCCACGCATTAGCACATGCACACGTACACCTAGCCAGTGGAAAAGAAAAAAGAGTTACTCACATTCATCCATTTTACAAAGATTTCCAGGCTGAAATGGGAGGGCTTTACCTCTCCTCGAAGGATGAATAAATAGGTAGCTCTGGTGACAACCTGTTCACAGTCAAACAGAAGTGACAAGGAGGCCAGGGTCCTGCTCTTCTGATCTTCTAAGATCTAGTCCTGGCAACATGGAGAGGATAGTTATCTGTCTAATGGTCATCTTTTTGGGGACAGTGGCCCATAAATCGAGCTCCCAAGGTCCAGATCGCTTCATGATTAGAATGAGTCAACTTATAGATAATGTCAATCAGCTGAAACAATATGTGAATGACTTGGTAAGACCATACTGGCCACAACAAATTTTTAAATAATATTTTTCAGTTGATTTCAAAGGATACTTTTGAGTTATAAACATAACTCAGAACTAATTTTCTTTTGCTCTAGGACCTGGAATTTCTGCCAGCTCCACAAGATGTAAAGGTAAGACTCACTGAACTTATTTTTGAAAATATATTTGATACAAAATCTTAAGAACAATAAGGGGATTGAAATTATGCATATTGCAATTAATTGGGAAGTTTAACAATTGGTTTTAGTTCTATTTTGATCAAATATTCATAGATTTACCAACAAATCAACCAGTAAAATGCTATATTACATTCCTTATATGTTTTTCTTCAAGTATCTCTAAGAATAGTTTTAAATAGTATTACTAAGACATAATAACAAAAATAGAAAAGAAATCTGTATTAAGATAAGTTTCTAAACAATGAACAGCTAATTGTGTTTTAGGAGCCCTTCCTTAGGCATGAAAGCTCAAGAGCCTTTGTAATTTTATTTCAGAAATACAAATACATATCATAAGAAGCAGAATTCACCTTTAATAACAAACTGAGAAAGAAAAAGAAGAAGAAAGAGGGAGAGAAAGAAAGAAAAAGAAAGAAGGAAAAGAAAAGAAAAAAAGAAAGGAAGGAAGGAAAGGAAGGAAGGAAGGAAAGGAAGGAAAGGAGGGAGGGAAGAGGGAAGGAAAGAAGCGAAGAAGGAGAGAATTGGATAACAAGGATAGTGTGGAGGAATGGGAGTGTGGAAATTAAAGGTCTCCTTTAGGGTAAAATTCACATGTACCTTGGCCTCTGTGAGTCTTGTCTTTGGCCTTCAGTGAGGTCTTCTGAAAGGACCATTTTCTACAACTCAGTCCATCTCTTGAGACATTTAAACAAGTGCCAGGGAGAATAGGCCTGGCATACAGTTCAAGAGTGGTGTCTGCTGATCTTTTTCCCAGTAACTTCTTCAATCTGTCCTTCTGATTAGGAAGCCTGAGAGTATAAATGCAACTGTGGAAATCTTTTCATGGGTACAGACCTCTCACTGCATGAATTAGGGTAACTCTGAAAGTGCTACCAGTAATTAGGACACTACTGAGGGGGAGACTTATGAGGATATATGGCAAAGAAAACAGTGATGGTAAATGACTGCGTGTAAAAGGTTAGAAAGTGAATGAGTCACAGCTATTGCTTCTCTCTAAAATTCACTCTCTAGCTGTGAACAGAACCATTCTCCTATTACTAGATCCTTTTCTAATAAGCAGCATCTAAAAAGAAAGTAGCCTGTTCAACTTACTGAAAAGACTTTTTTAATAAGTGAGGATACATCTTAATTAGTGTGTCTGTCAAAACATATATTCTTTAACACCTCATGTACTTTGCTTAACTACTGTAGTTGGAGGCCTTTCCAGAGTTTCTTACCTGCAATCTACACCTTGCAAAATAAGAAAGAAAAAAAAAATCTCATTTTCTAACTTGAGTTGATCCAATGGATGCTACATATATGCTTTGTTAATGAAATACTTTTAATTTTTAAAATTTTCTTTGTGGTACTTGAGGGTTGAACCCAGGGCCTCCTACATACTTTGCAAGTGCTCTACCACCAGCCTGCACCCCTAGCCCACTTTTTATTTATTTATTTTATTATTCTTATTTTTTTGGTGGTACTGAGGGTTGGACCCAGGGCCTCGCGCCTGCATGCTCTGCAAGTACTGGACCGCTGAGCTGCGCCCCCAGCCCATTTTTTACTTTTTTGAGACAGGGTCTCACTAAATTATGCTGACTGCCTCTGGTCTCGAACTTGCTATCCTCCTGTTTCCACCTCCCGAGCCACTGGGATTACAGGCATGGGCCACCGCACCCGGCCCCACTTTCTATTTTTTATGTTGAGGCAAGTTCTCATTAAATTACACAGGCTGCCTCTGGCCTCACGCCTGCAATCCTCCTGCTCTGCTTCCTGAGTCATTGGGATTACAAGTAATCCAGCTATTGAAAGATTTTTTAAAGTTTAAATTTTCCACTAGCCACTTTAATTTTTATCCTTGTTATTATTACTAACACATATTAATTGCATAAATTAATGGGATTTATTGTGATGTTTCCATAGATGCACACACTGTACATTGATCAAGCTCATTTACCCTTCCTCTGCCCTCCCCCATATCCTCCACCTTTCCATTCCCTAGTAATCCACCTTCTACTGAAAGATATTTTTTATCTTACATCATAATAAGAGGATTTTGTCTCAGTGATACTAGATCTTTCGGATAATCTGATTGAGCAGTGCTGTCTATGAGATAAGAGAGTAGTGGTATAACTAAGATCTTTAAACTACACTAGCAGGCAAATGCAAGTAGGAAGAAAATAGTAAAGGCTGCATGAGTATTAGGTCAGGTTTTTCAGGGCTAGCATCAAAATAGAATCTTTAATAGAATTAAAAAGATTAAAAAGTTTTAATGGATACAAATAGTGCATTTACATAGTGATTATTTAAGATCTCTGATAGCACGCTCCAGGTCTCTGTCTCTCTCTTTCTCTCTCACTGTCCTCCTCTGCTCCTTCTCTCCCTTCTCCTTTTCCTTCTCCTTTTCTCTGTGTTCCCCTCCTCCTTCTTATCATCTAACCACTGGTTCTCAGGTGGGGGTGATTTTGCATCCCCATCACCCAGAGAATATTTGACACTGTCTGGAGAAAATTTTGGTTGGCCCAGTTGGGGATGGGGGTGAGGGTGCTACTTACTAACATCTGGTAGTTAGAGGTCGAGGATGCTACTAACCATTCTAGAATGCATGGAACAGATTCAACAGCAAACAATTATCCTGCCCAATATATCAACAATGCTACTATTGGGAAACTCTGATGTAGACCTGGTTTGTGTGCAGGACAAAGGTCGTCTAGCCCAGTTAGGGAAAGGTCCTACTGTGAATGGCCATGAAAACGTAAGCAGATTAAAAATAGGCTTTAAAGGGGCAAATATTTTCAAATATTCCATTGCAAAACAAAGCCATGTGCTCCTTTTAGGAAAAGCAGCCACTTGACTTGTTCTCTGATGAAAAAGAAGAGTGGGGTTTTTTTTGTCTTGATTTTGATGTCTGTAGTGCTCCCTCCAGTCTGCAAAACTAATGTGGGTCCAGAAAACTCCCCTGGTTCTTCTGGGTCAAAGGATGAAGGATACAAGCCTTGCTCTGGGGCGTTAAGGCCACTGAGGCCCAGCAAAGGAAGACAATGGTTACTCTCGCAGATGGGCTACATGTGGACTCGGGCCATCGTGTGAGCTCCTGAGTGGACAAGGCTGTCTGGAGCAAGGGTAACCTCTCCACGCCCCTCCGACACCGTTCAGGCAGTGAGCGGGGACGGCAGCTCCGCTTCTTTGTCTTTATGAACCTTCCTTTGATGTGCATCTGCAGTCAAACGCAGCAGCTATTTGTCCTAGAACACACATTGCCAGGGATCGCCCTGTCTGTTGCTTGCAGGACAGAACAAAACCAAGCGTCATTGCCGATTCACACAGGTGGGACAAGAAAAGGTGGGAAAGACAGCCCAGCCCGTCAGTATGGGCGCCAGCAACCTGATCTCATGTCCCTCCTCTAATCACGGGGCTTTCATTAAGTCTTTCTCGGGTGTAAAAGCCTTGATCACTAGTCCTGATCATTCTTAGCAATATTGGTTCAGGGGAGTTCATTCTACAGGGGCCTTCTACTTCTTTGGAACCTAATTTTATTTCAACACACGAATGAAAATGTTAACTCAGCAAAATGGGTATCTGTGAGAAATGCTGGTTTCTCAGATCATCGCGGATGAAGCACTTAAGTGTTTTCAGTTTCAGCTGGAAAATTTACCTCTTTAAATATGAATATTATTTTTTCCAGTAAGTTGAGCCGGTTGTGGTCAAAAAGAAGAGAAAAGAAAAAAACCTTCAACAAACATGAACATGTGGTTTTCAAGGAAAAAAAAGTGCTATAATTAACATTTATAAATAGTTTCTATTAAATAAGCGTTTTGGCAAACATGGAAAGGATACTACCTTGCCCGAACGAGAGGCAGGCTGCCCTGACAGAAGGAAGCCAGATAAGCTGCTTCGCAGCTTGTGGCTACGTATGCAAAGCAAATCTGATAGCCTGTGTCTTAAAGATGCATGTTATTAATCAACACCCATGGTGGGGAAGCATTTGAGCTGGAAAATGCAAAGCAGGCTAGATGCTATTTTCAGTTGATCGTCCATGAGAGGATTCAGGCAATAGGGACTGGGAGGGATTGGGGTCTCCCAGTTATAAGGTAATGACTTCCCTATGCACTAATGAAATGAAGAGATAGCAACTTCAAGAAGAAAATAGTCTCACATACCAAAGGAAAAAGAAAGGAAATTTGCTGAAAGAAAAAAGGTAACTTGGATAAAAGTAACTCAGGTACAAGCTCTTGGATCCACATTAAAATGGTTTTAACAAGTTGATATAAATTTTACTCTTTTAGAACAAAATGTAACTCAGTAGCAGAGTGCTTGCCTAGCACGCATGAGGCACTGAGTTCAGTCCCCAATACCCCACACACAATCCAATATGTTCCATGTCCTTTTCAGCTAAGATTATGGCTTGCTCACTAGTCAATAGTTATTTGGCCAACCCAAGAGATGAGTTTCCCATCCTCATTCTGTCCATTTCTCCATTCTTGGCAACATTATTCTTGCTTTTAAGGGAGAGTCTTCTCTCCCTTTGGTTGAGCAAGTCTCCCACTATATTCTTTGAGTGCTTGATTTGAGTGCAGTCCTACCCTAACTCATCTTAGAATGCAAATAAGATTTTAGAAAAGATTTTGATTTAGAAAAAGATTTAGAAAAGAACAGATTTTAGAATCCGTTCCATGGCCTAAGGCAAGTGTATTGAATCTTGGACTTGCCGTTCAAAGTAGCTACCCACTTCTTTTCCCCAAATGAGGGACTTTAACTCATTTACTTCATCCATTATCTGGAGAAAATAGATATTGAGCAACAAGACATTATGCCAGGTGCTATAGAGAATAAAATGCTGCCCGAGGTGTCACTGATAGATAATCCAATATACAGAATTCAGAGAAAAAGCAAACCAATGAAAAATATCTTTTTTTTTCTTTTTTTCTTTTTTTTTCTGGTGGTATTTGGGTGTTGAACCCAAGCCTTTGTGCATACTTTTACAAGTGCTCTGTTACTGGGCTGCACCTTCAGCCCATTTTTTATGTTTTGCTTTGAGTCAGGGTCTCCTTAAATTATGCAGTCTGCTTCTGTCCTTGAACTCGCAATCCTCCTGCTTCTGCCTCCTAAGTCGCTGGAATTACAGGTATGTGCCACTGCACCTGGCCTGAAAAAAAATTCTCTATCATATTATAGCATAATTTTCCCAAAGCTGGCACCAGTCACAGTGTGATGTTGAAAGATTCATAATTCAACAAGTATGTTTTCCTTCACAAAACATAAAGGTTGGGCTAGGGATGTAGAGCACTTGCCTAGCACATACAATGCCATTGGTTCAATCCCCAACATCATAATAAAATAAAATTCCCCACAAAGGTCATGCCTACCCTTCATACCTCAAAATGTCCCTCAGTATAGCATTAGGAATTAAGAGCTGTGAAGAAGTGCAGTTCCCTTCTCTCATCTCTGTGAGGCAGGATAATGTCCCTTCTTCCCTAAGACAAGAAGAGATTTACATGCAGGCATTTCCATCTTTTCTGGCCAAAATGTACCATGAATGGAGGTAAAATCAAACCTAACTCATCTGTTGAAATAAATATGATCTAAGACAATTTTGTGCCTATAGCTGTAGCCCTGTGGCATCTGATACCATCAGATCTTGGAAGCTAAGCAGGGTTGGGCTTGGTTAGTCCTTGGATGGGAGACCACCTGGGAACACCGATTGCTGTAGGCTTGGGAGAAGGACCCAGCAACCCACTCCCAAAAATCAATCCACCATTAAAACCCTATGAACAGCAGAGAAGCACTGACAATAGTGTTTTGCCTGTTGTACGTAGGGTCGCTATGAGTCAGATACCGACTTAATGGCACCTAACAATAAGACACTTTTGTACAAGGAGAAACAGAATTGAGAAGGTCTTTCAACTCTTGGAATACCTTACATTACATTGTTTCTCTTTCAGGGACACTGTGAAAAGTCAGCTTTTTCATGTTTTCAGAAGGCCAAACTGAAGCCAGCAAACACAGGAGACAATGGAAAGCTGATCAATACGTTAATTAAACAGCTGAAGAGGAAACTACCTCCTACAAAGGCAGGGAGAAGGGAGAAACACGTAATAGTAAGATTGTCATTTGTCATCTATCTTATTTGTATTTATTGACTACAGTGTAATATATTTTATTTTATTTTATTTGTATTTGTTAACTATAGTGCAATTTATTTATCATATCTCATTCACACACACACACACACACACACACACACACACACACACACACACACACACACTTGAAGCCAGAGCTTCCAATATGTTCCTGAAGAATTATACCTCATCATACATTGTATGTTTAAGAGGGGTCACCTCTTTTAAGTATATAGCCTCAAAAGCACCCAGAAACCCAATTAGAATTTGCTAAGAGTTCTTGGTAGCTTCTTGTTGTTGTTGTTAGGTGCCATCGAGTCGGTATCCGACTCATAGCGACCCTCATAAGGTTTTCAATGGCAGATTGTTTTGGGATTGCCTCAGGAGTGGGTTGCCAGGTCCTTCTCCTTCTTGGTAGCTAAAATACATTAATTTAGCTTCCCAAGGTGAGGAAGTTAAGTGATTTAGGAGCTAAGAAACATATTCCTCTTGTTATATATATGGTCACATTTAACTTGTCTTCACATTAACAGGAGCCAGATCCTAGTTTTCTGATAAGAAAAGTGATAGCCTACAAAAATCTAAGATAAATTCTCAAATTTTGCTTTCCTCTCTTAAAGAATATTACTATCCTGGACAATAACAGAGTCAATATTGAATTTAAATAAGTAGACCCCACTAGTTGGCTGGGGAATTTCAATGTCCTACTTTTTGGGGAATCTTAAGTCCATCTTGTATATCTCTTCTTATGCCAACTCATGGGCAATAATACTCAAGGAAATGAGTCAATCAAGCATTAATTAAAACCGGTGGAAACCAACATATAACACTACTCTAATTTTTTAAAACTAGTTCTCCCTCCTCCAAGAAAGTCCATATGTGATTCAAATGAAATCCTAATTACATTCTCAAAATGATTCTTATTTCCTCTGATTGCTTGGCCAGGTTACCATGTAAAAAATATCCCTCTAACTTTCCTCAGAAAGAAAAGAGTTGAACATGGCTTTGAAACCCAGTATTAAAGACGTAAGGAATGGTAACATTGACATTCAACTTAAAACTGTCCAGTTAATGTCTTCATTTTATAGATGAGCAAAATGGAGGCCTACTAAAGAATTTAAGAGACTTTCCCACGTTCCACAAATATCTTTTAGAATGAGAACTAGACTGTACCTACCTTCAGTTCTCACTACAACATGAAACTAATATTGAGAAGCTAAATACCAAGCAATGGCCTGGTGTTTGGTATCTCAGTAGGAATAACAATAAAGACCATAAGCCAAGTGAGGAGGAAGGAAGGAAGGAAAGAAAAGAAAAAAGAAAGAAGGAAGGAAGAAAAGAAAGGAGAGAAAGAAAAGTAAGAAACACACATGAAAAATTGTTCAATCTCCATAGTAACCAAATACATACAAGTTAAAAAGAGGAAATTCTATTTTTTTTTCAGTTAGAACTTTTAACAATACCCCATAATGATAAAAGTGGTCTAGATGAAAAGAGGTAAAATGCTTTTACAGTGTACATCAAACGCTTTAAAAAGTGTATCCATTTAATTTACTATACCACGTCTAGGATTTTATCAAATCAAATAAACAAAGATGTATATGAAAGATTATTTAGAGGTGTTCTTTGTAGTGTTGTACATAGAAGTCAAAATTACGTGTCTGAAAATAGTTATAGTTTCATTCTATGTTGGAATACAAAGCAACCATTATAAATTATGTTTTGTGAAGAATATTTAACACTTAGGAAATGCTTGTGATTTGCTAAGTGAAAAAAAGGCATACTATTAATCAGTGTAATATAAATGCAAGTAAACAAACAAATAAAAAAACTAAGACAACCCTGGGAGAATACACATCAAAATATTTCAGTGGTTATCTCTGGGGAGGGGATTACAAGTGATTTTCCTCATTATTACTTTCAGAATAATTTTATATACTTTTCCAAAAGATTTTCAGTGAACATGGCTTATGTCTTTAATGGGAGAAATAAATTTTAAATGAATACTTTATTAAATAAGAAAAATTTTAACAAAGAATGTTACTTTTTCATTGATTTCTAGACATGCCCTTCATGTGATTCTTATGAGAAAAAACCACCTAAAGAATTCCTAGAAAGATTGAAATCACTTCTCCAAAAGGTTTTGATCTTAAATTACATTTGATTTTCTACCTCATCTTTATCCAGATTACTTCTTGTGGTTAGATTACTCATGGCATACTATTTCCACAGATGATCCATCACCATCTTTCCTAGAACACATGGAATATGAAGATTCCTGAGGATCTAACTGAAGCTGGACACTATATTACATACTCTAACAAAGTAGTGGAACTCACTTCTTGGTATTCTAAGTGGAAAAGTACTAAATATTACTGACGGAAAAAAACTCAGGGAAGTGTGCAAAGTTAGGATTATTTACCCCAAATTACTACGCAATATTTTAGTTCAACAGACATGCTCCATGTTTGGTCAACTTGGAAAAACCTTCTCCTCAGCTAGAATCTGATTTCCTTTGTTATGGAGTTCTATGCTTCTGAAGTTTTTACTTTATCTTACTCCCCAACGATGAAATTTTTTGATTGTGGGAGAAGGATAAAATTTTTAAACAAAAATACAGTTTGGGAATTTATTGACCTATGTTACCCTTCATCTTGATTACTACATGAATGAGATCTATTATGATCATAATTTAGAAGGTGTAGCTGCATTTAAGTTGAAAATATAGAAGCATAGGATCCAAATGAAAAATTGAAATCTTTATTCTTTAAGGAAATGAAAACTGAATACTTACAAACTTACATCTGAAGAGTTTACTTTTTATCCCAGAATGTCAAATATATAAATGTGCAATTTGTTTATGCACTAGGGGAATAGTTTTACCAGATGGCTACATAAAAGTCTTACTTCTTTATTAGATTTATCAAAATATTTAAATACTATAGATATGAGTGTATTTATGCATCCACTCTCAGTCTTTGTTGTTGATTGTTTCAAGTGGTAATAGAGTATGAAGAAGTGGGTTTAATATTACCTTCTGCTAATGTTAGGTCCCTTTATAAGCTAACATTTTAAGCTCGTGAAAATACAACTAACTGTTATAGAGGGACATACATCTGGTAGTCTTTTGGAACCAAATAGAGTTTAAAAAGTCTTGTAGCGCTCTTCTCAAATTGTTATGGGTATACTCTGACATGATCTGATAACTCCAGATATCTGTCTACTTTCTCCCATCCTTTCTTTCCTTCTTTTTAAAATGAAACTTCTGTGATGAAGATGTTTCAAAACATGTTTAGCATATTAGACACTTCGTGTGTGCATGCTTCGGATAAGACACATTGAATCACACGAATTCAATCACCTGTATACAATCAGAATCAGGACCTAAATCAAGAGGCCAGACACTCTGTTCCAATTTAAAACAGACTTTTGCTTAAACATTGCAGTCTTTCAACCATGAGTAGTAAAAATAAGCAACCTGCTGGAACTGCCATTTCATATCAATTCCAGCAGTTTATTTAAATATGAAGTTATAAACTCTAGAAAAAATAAAAGTTTTGGTAGAATGGTATAAGCTATTTGAGAATTTCTTATTGTTAACATAGATGTGAGTATGCAAGACGATGTGGGATGGGAAACGCATATGCTTTGCGAGGAAAAGTTATCTACTTAAAAGCGTTTCTAAAACACAGAGTTTACTTAAAGTTCTAAAAGATATATTGAGGATCAATCATTTAATCATACCTCAGTGAAGTTTTGTTATCAGAAACAAGGTACTCTCTTTTAAATTTTTAAAATATATGCCAAAGAAATCATGTAAATATACGCCTATTGATGATAATATTCATACAAAACCTGCCTAAGTGTCAAATGTTGCTATGTTGTTAGGAGAAAAGTTGAGAACAGTCACAAAGATGCAATACTTCAAAAAGAAATTATGGAGAAAGATGGACTGTCTTTTTGTTTTGTTTTCTGGCTCTACACCTGTTGACTTCTTGACATTGTGATTTTATATTTAAAATAATGTATTTATTTTGGTGTGTTTGCTGTTAGAAATCTGTTCTAATCCTTTTGACCAGCATCTCTACTCTAAGAGTAAAAACAATTTAATGAGGCATTGGCTAAGAGCCTAAATACCTAGCTTAAAACTCTAGTAAAGATCCCACCTGCACCCAAGGAAAAGCAATTCTTTAGAATAAACAAGATGAAGTGAGATTTGAACAGCTCCATTTTTGCTCTTCAGTATTTAAGGCTTAGGCAATTATAAAGAGGGATATAAGGAACACCCATAAACATCAGTGTTAGCCTGTGGATGGTGATGCAGGAGACCTGAAATACTGTTGGCTGTGAGATCCTGGCCATTTGATTAAACTTTTTGGGTTTCCATTTCCTTATCTGTAGAGCAGGGGTGCTGAACCTCATCTAGGCCAATTCTGCATTTTTTTTTGAGCTTTATATATCTGTGAGTTCCTTAAGTTCTAAGTACTTCTGTGGGAACATCTGACTACACTTCTGAGTAAAATTCTGAACTGAGTCTCATGTTCAATTGCTCATATTATTTCAATAGCACTTGTAGCAATACTCACTGCAGGAATAAAGGAAATGTTCCAGGAGAAAAAAGGAAGGAAAAGGAAAGGAAAGGAAAGGAAAAGAAAGGAAAGGAAAGGAAAGGAAAGGAAAGGAGGGAAAGGAAAGAAAAAGGGAAGGAAGGAAGGAGGGCAGGAAGGGAAGCAGGAAGGAAAGAGGGAAGGGAAGCAGGAAGGAAGAAGGGAGGGAAGGAAAGAAGACAACCATCACTGTATGTCATGTGACTACGGAAGTTCAGGGAAAATTTGTTACGATTTTTACCATTTTAGCTGAAAGTGTCTCATTTGGGCACCTGTATAAAATTATAGCATTATTATTCTATATTATTGCTCTATTTTTGTATTTACATTTGCATCTGAGAACTTAGTTTTAATATAAACTATGTACTTTATAACTTAATGATTATTTATTATATATTTGGTTTTAAATGTTTGTGTTCATGGTTTCTTATTTAAGACCTGATCATATTAAATACTTCCTAGTCAGTGCAATTGTCTTTTGTGATTCCCTGGAAAATCCTTAAGCCAATAGTCCTGGCAGGAAATAAAAGATGTTTCTTAGTTTCTGGAAGCATACAGTTTTTACACATCTATGGTAAAAACATAATCTGAGCTCCTTACCTGCTGCCACTGAAATCTGACTATCCATTTCATATCCAGCCTCAGGGAAACCACTTCCTTTGCAGCCCTCCTGAATGTACAGCATGTCTGAAAGGAGATGAAGATATCTTTCCCAATGCCCAGTGCCGCTGTTAGACATGTACACCTGTAGAAAACTCCCTCCTGTTTTCAGACTCATCTAGCCTTTTAGTCCTTGTGGTCTTCTTAATGATTCTCATCTACTGATTAGGAGGCCATGCTCACTGAGGACTTAGGTATCTTCTTTGCCTTGAATCCAACCTCTACCATCCGCCTGATGACTCAGTGCCCATGGGGAGGATTCTCACACTGCAGCTTCCCAGAACCTTGACCTCCTCAGTTCTGAGCACCTGCACTTTTACCCCATCCCATGCCCCAGGCTTTATCACCTGGAATACTTCTCTCTCTTAAGTCTTTACATATATAAAACCACATCGGGTCACTAAGAGTCAGACCCGACTTGGCAGCACCTAACAACAAGAGTCTTTTAGCTCTCAAACTACCCTACTTCTATTGCATCTGTCCTGGCACCCTGAACCCAGACCTTGACCTCTCCCAATTCTCTGTTTTCCCCCCTCCCTCACTGAGCCCCATCCCTTGAACTACGGGCCCAGCAGCACGCACTCTCTCCTCCTTTGCTCATTTTTCTTTGTGAAGTACCTGCCCACAAACTCCCTCCCTAGCTTCTTATCCTTGATCCTCCCATTCAGCTTCAGATGCTGGCTCTGGCCCCTCCCCTGAGGTGATCTTTCACACTCCCTCTATGGCTTCCGGGGCCTGGGATTTAGCTCAGTTGGTAGAGCGCTGCACTGCAGTCTCTGAGGTCCTGAGTTCAATTCCCAGCACCGCAAAAATGGGAGAAGGACCTGGCAATCCACTCCCAAGGCAATCCTGAAATGGTTGGCCATTGAAAACCCTATGAGGGTCGCTATGAGTCGGATACGGACTCAATGACACCTAAAAACTGTGGCTTCCAGGAGTCACTTTCTCACTCCATTCTCAGCTCTGAACACTCACTTGCTTTCACCCTCTGCCACAGCTTTGGGTAAGAGACCCCCTCCATCTACACATGGCCCCAGTAAGCCTAGGCATGGCCTCTCTTCCTGTGGAGAAAAGGGATTTAGATATTCACAGTCAAGGTATTTCCACTCACTTGAAGGACAATCTGTACCCGTGTCCATGCTCTCTCACGCCTAACCACTCATCAAACTGTTATTCTGTGATTTCCACCCATCCCACAATCTATCACTTTGTCCTTAGAGCTGCCATGTCTCTGATCAACAGTGACCTAATTACTCAACTCACGTACATTCCGTGAGTGAAGGACGATCAGTACCCATGTCCATGCTCTCTCACACCTATCCATTCATCAAACCATTATTCTGTGATTACCACCCATCCCACAATCTATCACTTTGTCCTTAGAGCTGCCATGTCTCTGAGCAACAGTGACCTAATTACCCAACTCATGCACATTCTCCATGTCATCGCTGGTTCACATTTCTCTGTGCTTCCCTTGGAAGGTGATGTTTCTGAGGATTCTGTTCCTGGCTCCTCCTTCACACTAAGCCTTCTCCCTCAACACTTGGAGTTGTTTCTGTCGTTTTAAATATTCCCTATATGTTTACTTCCAAATCTATGGCTACAGGCTAGACCTTTCTGGTAGTTCAGGGGGACACATGCCTAACTTCTCCCTGAGGAGTCCCATTTTTATCTGCCAGGCTCTTCACCTCAATATTCCAGAACTGATCTCAGTACTTTGCCCAACTCCCACAACTTTCTCTCTCTCTCTCTCTCTCTCTTTTTTTTTCCTTTGCCCAACTCCAACAACTTTTCTCTTTTTTTTTTTCAGGGGTTCCCTAAACTTAGTTGATGGGGCCACATCCTGCTAGCCTTCCAGACTATGCCTCCTCCTTCCTCACTATAACTGGTTGGTCACTGGACCTCATTAAATCCATCCCTTCTGCTCGCTCTACTCTCTATCATGGACTTATCCAGGCCCTCCACTCTTGTTGCAATAACTTTCAACCAGGTTTCTAGCTTCTACCCTTCCCTGCTCTCCAATCTACTGCCACGTGGCCACCAGAGTGACATTTTTGAAGAATTTAAGACTGACCATACTATTTCCTTTTTTGCACTCTTCACTGAAGCTGGTGCAGTGGTATACATTTGTTAGCTCAGGTGCTCAGGAGGCTGAAGCAGGAGAATTGCTTGAGTCCAGGAGTTCAAGGTCAGCCACAGCGAGATCCTTCTCAACAAAACAAAACTAAAAAAAAAAAAAAAACATAAAATCTTTCACTGGCTCCCCCTTAGAATAGAGACTAGACCTGAAGCAGGACTTATAAGACCCTTTATGATCTGCCCACTCAGCTCCCAGATTCTCTTCACCTGGTGGTTCAGCCAACCCAATCTGCTTCTAGCTCCCTCAGGGTAGCCCTTTATTACACTCCGTGTGCCTTTGCAACCGCAATGACCTCTCCTAGAACATGACCCCTCCTCCCTTTACTAATGCTTACAAAACTTTCACGAGTCTGTCATTATTCAACTGCATCATTAGCTCCTCTAGAACAATTCCCATCACCATCTTACTCCACCCCTGTGACCATGGAAACCCTGCCCCACTTTCAGAACTTGAGGATATTTTGATTGTTAGACCTAAAGTGGCATATAAAAAGTTATTGTTAAGTGTCTGTTCCACTCTCCAGAATGTAAGCCTCTTGGGAGGAGGAAGTGCATCTTGCTGGTATGTTGCTTCATATACATTATATAACATATAGTTGAAAAAAAAAGTTTGCAAAATTGAACTAAACACAGAACATATGCTTTACTCATTAACACCTGTCTTGAGGTCTTTCTCTTACATGCTGAATCTGGTTGTCACCAAAGCCAGTCAATTCTGTTTACAAAACAGCTCTAGAATCTAATTACTTCTTACTACCTTGGCTTCCATGGCTGGCTTCCACATTAGTCAAAGCCACCACAGTCTCACTCATGATTAGAATGCCTTCCTAAATAGCTCCCTACTTTTGTCCTTGACCCTCACCAAAATCTACTTGCAACAAAGCAACCGAATGGTTCCTTCAAAAATCAATCGCAGCACACATCTCAAACCCTTCCAATGGCCCCTTCATCATTCAGGGTAAAGCCTGGGTTCTATAACAAGGGCCGTGGGGATGAATTCCTTCTACTGCCTACTACTCCATCTTGTTTTCACTCTTTTTATTCCGTTCCAGCCATGTTGTGTTCTTTCCTTCCCCCATCATTTCAGGAACGCTCCCATCTAAGCCGTTTGCCCTTTCCTTTCCTCCGGAATGCTCTCCTGCCAAATTCCCACATGGTCCATCTCCCCACCTCCTTCACGACCTTGTTCAACCAAATCTTCTCTGACTACCATCCTATTTTAAAGCGCAGCATTAGTCCCCTGGACACCATTCCTTTATTTTTCTCTGTAGCACTTACAATCCTTGACTGCACATATTTTAACCATTTACGTGTTGTCTCTGTCCTCCACTGGAATTCAAGCTCCATGCAGGCCGGATTTCTGTCCAGTTTTTTTTTCCCACTGCTATACATCTGGCACGTAGAGCAATGCCCTGAATGCAGAGAAAAAAAGGAAAAAAATCAAAAAGAAAAAGGAAGAGGAAAAAAAGGAAAAGAACAGAACACCAAAACTTCATTAAATAATTGTAGAAGAAAACGGTGGGTTCTACAATGGCGGGCACCACAGGTCTCTTACAGAGCTCTAGTTTCCAGCCCATAGTCTGCCTTCTTTTTTTTTTTAAATGTAGTTTTGTGTTACTTAGTTTTTTCCCTTACAACTTCTCCCTGATCTCTGGAGATCTTGCAACTTCTGCAAATTTCCCCCCATTCTTTTATTAGTTGTAATGACAGCTGTTCTTTATTTTTGAAATTGGCCTTGCAAAGATAAAAGTACACTATTCAAGTTTCTAGAGAAAACCCCTGGGTTTATATTTTATAGAGTTATTCTACTAGTAGATAAGATACTTAATGTTTTCCAATCATGCAACCAAAATGCCTTGATGTGATATGATAAAAATTATGTCATTTTGATTCTGCTGACTTTCACAAATCAGTGGAGCAGGAAGAGAGAGAGAGAGAGAAAGGGAGAGGGAGAGAAGGGGAGAGGAGGGAGGGGAGGGTGGGGGGAGAGTGAGAAGGAAGAAGAAAAGAAGAAGGAGGAGGAGGAGAGGAAGCAGAGGAGGAGGAAGAGAAGAAAGAAGGAAGAAGAGGAGGAGGAGGAGGAAAAGAAAGAAGGAAGAAGAAGAAGAGGAGGAGGAGGAAGAGGGGCAGGCAAGAGGAAGGGGACGAAGAGAGAGCAGGAGGAAGGGAAGGAGGGAGTGAGGGTGGTTGGGGAAACATGTAAGTGTTCTTGATTGGTTCCTCAAAAGATCTTGAGTTCAGGATTAGGGGTGAGTGATTTACTGAGGAAATGCCCCCAGAGAAATCTGTAAGAGCTAGGCAGGACTGGGAAGGAGGAAAGCCAAGTCAGGGTGTGACTTCAGAGGAAGCCCAATTCACGTGGACCCTGTATAGATCCCTGGAGTATAAGCTACACGCCAGTGCTGTTACGCCCTGGAGGCCCAGGGACTGGGCATCTGTGTGCCCGGGTCATCCAGTCCCGTCTGCCAAGCTTCAGGAACCTGGTGAGGCTGCTCTGGTGCCCAAGCACAACCCTCCAAGTTTCCCAAATTCAAGATGTCACCAAGACAGGCTGAAGTGACAAAAGGATCTGAGATGGCACCAGCCCTGTCTGCTAACATAGAGTATTTTTTTTTCTTTGAAAAGTTTTATTTGATTTTGATTTGCTTTGCAGTACAGGGGTGTCGACCCCAAGGAGTCATGCATTCTCGGCAAGTGCTCTGCTGCTGAGCTGCACCCTCACCCTTTTTAATTTTTTTTTTTTTTTTATGTTGAGTTAAGGTCTTGCTAAGTTGCACAGGCTGCCTTTGGTCTCAAAATTGTGATCCTCCAGCCTCAGCGCCCCCAGGAGGTGCTGGGATCACAGGAGTGCGCCACAGTGCCTGGGTTAAAAATTTGTTTCCAGGAACATAATCAGCAAAATAACTGAGAGTCATAATATGAATTTGTACAACACCTTTTCCCACCACTTTCTCGATTTTCTGTCAAACTCGTAACATTCACTTTCTGACATATGCGTCCCAGTGATGGTCAAAGGGTTAGGCCTACTTAACCTGAGTGAATCCAAGTGGGGGAGATAAAAATATATTTGCAGCTAAAGAATGACTGCTCAAGGAGACTCTGACACCACTGAGGTACACCCTGTCTTTCGAACTAAGAGGACCTGCCACCTCCTCCTTGCCACCCACTCCACCCGTGCCCAGGCCACAAACAAAGTAGATGTTCCCTGATAAGACTATTCACGTTCCTGGAAGCCAAAGGTTTCGAAGCTTCTAGAAGCCTCTGCCTCTCTTGTGTGACTCACCTGACACCAATCATTCCTTGGCAGGTCCTTTGAGGAAAACCTCATTATGAATGAAATTAACACACTTATATCCAGTGACTGATCAACCCATCCTGAAAAGAGGGAAGAGATCGGATCTGAAGGTCAAGAAGGAAAGGGCGCGGCCAGGAATGGAGATGATCATCGTAAAATGGTTCAGGGGAGGATGTTCAATGTCCCTCACATGGCTTGTCCAATATACCAAGTACCCAGGGAGGAGAGAACTAGACAGCATTGTCGTTTGAAGCAGACATGTCAGGGCACAACTTTCATTCTAAAGTTACTGCCAATGGATAAAAAGCTGCTTAATGCCTTGAATCGTGACCTGGAGCAACATACTCATGGCGTGTCACAGGGAACATTTACCATGTGCCTTTGTCACTACTGCCATGATTTCATTCCCCAGCAGGAGCTTTTCTCTGTGACCTTTTAAAAAGGCTCCTTTCAAAGGAGAGGACATGCTGCCACCTATTGAAAGAATGAAAATACATCCGGATGTCTAAAAAGCCAGGACCTTGTCTCCTCACACCTACCAAAACCAAATTTTATAGATTCTCAAAGGTTTTCAGTTCTTCCAGTCTTGGACTCTACAAAGATTTTCAGTACTTATGCCAGTTCTAAAAACAGCTACAGGGTCAGGAAAGTCATTTTTCCTTGGACCTACAGAAGTCAGCCTGAAGAAGGAGAACAGGAGTGTATGAACCGGCTCTGAAACAAGTTGGGCTGGGGTTTAGCTCAGGTGGTAGAGCACTTGCTCTACACGCTCTGAGACCCTGGGTTCAATCCCCAGCACTGCAAAAATGGGAGAAGGAAGTGGCAGCCCACTCCTGAAACAATCAGCCACCAAAAACCCTATGAATAGCAGAGAAGCACTGACATAGTGACAGGCATGGCACAGTGTCAGGGAGTGTTTCGTTCTGTTTGCACATAGGGTCATTATAGACCCAACTCAACAGCACCTAACAACAACTAGAACATTCTAGCTGCTGTCTTTCCCCACCAGGAGGCTGGGGGAGGAGAGTTCGCAGGTACTCAGGCAGTATGTCTGGCCACTGGCTCTTGGTAAAGTGAACTTAATCTAATAGGAGCTTCTTTGTTGTTGTTAGGTGCTGCCAGGTCAGTATCCGACTCATAGTTACCCTACGTACAACAAGTGAAACACTATTGTCAGTGCTTCTCTGCTATTCATAGGGTTTTCAATGGCAGATTGATTTTTGGGAGTGGGTTGCCAGGTCTGTCTCCCAAGCCTACAGCACCTGGTGTTTCCAGGCGGTCTCCCATCCAAGTACTAACCAGGCCTGACCCTGCTTAGCTTCTGAGATCTGATGGGATTGGATGCCACCGGGCTACGGCTGCAGGCAGGAGCTTCTTTAGGGTCCTTTAACCCAGTAAATGTCATCCTTTTATCTTTTATTTGGGTGAAGCCAGAAACATACTAACAGTTTTCCTCCCCTGTGAAATTGGCCTCCACTGCACCTAACAACAACAAGATCACAGAGTACTCCCGAAGATAAAGTGAAATTAGACATGGGGAAGTGCCTTGAGCAGTGTTTACACATTTGATGATGGAGAGGCTTCTTTTCAGACTTATTTTGCCTCTTGTGACAACGGCTTATGAATTTGCACTCACCTCATCCTTAGGGAATTTCTCTCATGACAAATAGCCCACATGAGAACTTCTTTTCCACAGCTCTGAAATTGAATTGGACTTTAATACATAAGTTTCCTGGTAATCAATAAGTCATTAAAATGTTCCTAGTGTTGCCACGTGGGCTGGGGTTTAGCTCAGTTGGTAGAGTGCTGCCCTGCACTGAGTCCCTTGGATTGATCTCCAGCCCTGCAAAAATGGGAGAAGGACCTGGCAGCCCACTCTCAAAACAATCTGCCATTGAAAACCCTATGAATAACAGAAAAGCACTCAAAATAGTGCCTAGCATGGCACTGTGTCGGGAATGTTTCATTCTGTTGTACATAGGGTCACTATGAGTTGGACCTGATTCCGTGGCACCTAACAACAACAACAAATGTTGCCATAGCATAAAGATATAAGGTTATCATATTTGAATTAAACATATCAATTAAATCTTCTTTTATAGCTGCCTCTGATCATGTCTCCTCTTTCCAAATGTTTGCCATTATTTTCTTTTTAACATAGCTTTCCTCTGTAGTCTCAACTACATATCCAGGAGAGTTAAGACAACCCTATAAAAGAAAACAAAGAACTGGTTAGCTGAAATGAGTGCAACACAAGAAAGGATCAAAGCAAACATGATTCATAAATCAGTAACAGGTAATGATTGGGTATATAACAATAAATGCTACTCAATAATCACTATTAATGTAAATGGTCTTAACTCGCCAATTAAGAGACAGAGACTGACTAATTGGATGAAAGAACACAAACCATGAATATGTGGTATTCAAGAAACTGATCTAACTCACAAAGACTGGAATAAACTGAGAGTTAAGGGCTGGAAAAATGTATACCTAGGCGGGGGGTGTGGGGGACAAAAGAAAGCAGGTATTGCAATACTAATTTCAGATAGATTAAAGTTCATTCCAAAACTAATTAGAAGAGACAAAGGAGGACATTACATTTTAATACAAGGAACAATTGATCAAGAATCAATAATACTCCTTAATGTTTATGTCCCAAACATAGGGGCACCTAGCTTTATAAGACAAACTTTATGGAATATAAAGAACTTTATTGGACCAGAATCAATAATTATGGAAGACTTCAATATCCCACTTTTATCAAGAGAAAGGTCATCAAAATGAAAAATCAACAGAGAAACGTCAAATCTAATCTCCACCCTAAACCAGTTGGATTTCACAGATATATACAGAATATTTCATCCACATGATGATGGATACACACTCTTTTCAGCTCAACATGGAACATTTTCTAAGATAGATCATATCCTAGTCCATAAGAACTCCCTCAACAAATACAAAAAAAAAGGAGAAATTATCTCCTGTTCCTTATCAGATCACAATGGGATAAAACTGGAGCTTGAGAGCAAGAATAATTCCAGAAACTTTAAAAACTCATGGAGACTGAATAATACACTGCTGCATGATCCATGGATTGTTGATGAAATCAAATTGGAATTTAAAAAATTCCTACAATCAAATGATGATGAAAACACATCATGCCAAAACATATGGGATACAGCAAAGGCAGTTTTAAGAGGGAAGTTTATAGCATTAAGTGCCTTCATCAATAAAATAAAGAAGAGCCAAATAAATGACCTAATGACGCATCTTAAGACACTAGAATACCAACAAAAAATCAAGCCTAAAAGGAACACCCAAAAGGAAATTACAAAAATAAAGGGAGAAATATCTCAATTTGAATCCAAAGAGATAATTCAAAAAATTAATAAGACTAAGAGCTGGTTCTTTGAAAAGATTAATAAAATAGACACCCCTCTGGCTAACCTCATCAAAAAAAAAAGGAAAAATCCAACATAGTATAGATTATGAAAGACAACGGATCCATAACCACTGACTCCAATGAAATACAGAAAATTGTCAGGGATTACTATGAGAGACGGTATTCCCAAAAATATGAAAATGCAGAAGAAATGGACAAATTTATTAACACGTATGACCTACCAAAGCTAACCCCAGAAGACATAACTGACTTAAACAAGCCCATCACATATACAGAAATAGAAAAGGTAATTAAAAGTATCCCAACAAAGAAAAGCCCAGGTCCTGATGGATTCATGGCAGAATTTTACCAAACTTTTAAAGATGATATAATACCTGTCTTCCTCAAATTATTCCAAAAAATATAAAAGGAGGGAACACTCCCAAATTCATTCTATGAAGCTACCATCACCCTGATACCTAAACCAGGAAAAGATTCATCTAAGATAGAGAATTACAGACCCATCTACCTTATGAATCTAGATGCAAAAATATTTAATAAAATTCTGGCAAACAGAATCCAGCAGCATTTAAAAAAGATTATCCACCATGACCAAGTGGGATTTATTCCACAGATGCAAGGCTGGTTTAACATACAGAAATCAATTAATGTAATCCAGCATATCAAGAAACTGGCAAACAAAAGCCACATGATTATCTCAATTGATGCTGAAAAGGCCTTCAGCAAAGTTCAACACCTTTTCATGATAAAAACACTGAAGAAGATAGGTATAACAGGCAAATACCTTAATTTCATAAAAGCCATTTGTGACAAACCTACAGCCAACATTATATTAAATGGAGAAAATCTGAAACCATTTCCTCTTAGATCTGGAACAAGACAAGGACGTCTTCTCTCTCCTATTCTATTTAACATAGTAATTGAAGTCCTGGCCAAGGCAATCAGACAAGAAAAAGAAATCAGAGGGATACAGATTGGCAAGGAAGAGGTCAAATTATCCTTATTTGCAGATGATATGATCTTGTACCTGAAAGACCCCAAAACCTCAACCAGAAAACTTCTGGATCTAATTAACTCCTTCAGCAAAGTCTCAGGCTACAAAATTAACACACAAAAATCAATAGCTTTTCTTTACACCAATTCCAAACAGGAAGAGAAGGAAATTTCAGGAAAAATACAACTCATGATAGCCCACCAGAAAATTAAATACCTTGGAATGAATCTAACCAAAGACCCTTCAGATCTCTATAAGGAAAATTTCAAAACATTAAAGAAAGAAATAGCAGAGGACACTGAAAAATGGAAAGACCTCCGCTGCTCCTGGATAGGGAGAATTAATATTGTAAAAATGGCTATCCTGCCAAAAGCAATCTATAGATTTAATGCAATACCCATTAAAATTGCACTGACTGACTTTACAGAAATAGAAGAAATGATCCAAAAATTCATATGGAACCACAAAAGACCATGTATAGCCAAAACACTTTTAAGCTGTAAATCTAATGCAGGTGGAATCACAATCCCTGACTTCAAGCTATACTATAGGGCTGTTGTTATTGTTGTTGTTAGGTGCCATCAAGTCGGTATCCGACTCATAGCGACCCTCATAGGGTTTTCAGTGGCTATTTTGGGATTGCCTTGGGAGTGGATTGCCAGGTCCTTCTCCCATTTGCGGTGCTGGGAATCAAACTCAGGACCTCAGAGACTGCAGCGCAGTGCTCTACCAACTGAGCTAAATCCCAGCCCATACTATAGGGCAGTGGTAGCAAAAAACAGCTTGGTACTGGCACAAAAATAGGCCCAAAGACATGTGAAACAGAAGAGAAGACCAAGAAATACCTCAACACACCTATAGCCACCTTATTTTCAACAAAGGAGCAAAGCAAGTAAACTGGAAAAAGGACAGCCTTTTCAATAAATGGTGCTGGGAAACATGGTCATTCACATCCAGAAAAATGAAAGCTGACCCGCATCTCTCAATATACACGAGAGTTAACTCAAAATGGATAAAAGATCTCAACATAAAACCAGAAACTTTAAAACTTATAGCAGGCAAGATAGGCAATACACTCCATCATATAGGCATAGGAAAGTATTTCCTTAATAGGACTCCAGTTGCTCAAGAAATTGCAACAAGAATAGATAAATGGGATTACATGAAATCAAAAAGCTTCTGTACAGCAAAAGAAACAACAGAGTCAAGGAAACCCCCACAGAATGGGAAAAAATCTTCGCGTTTTATACATCAGATAAAGGTCTAATTACTGGAATTTATAAAGAACTCAAGAAAAAAACTCCCCCCCAAAACAAATAACCCAATACACAAATGGGCAAAGGAACTGAGCAGATAGTTCTCAAATGAAGAGGTCCATAAAGCCATGAACACATGAAAAAATGCTCAGTATCCCTAGCCATTAGGGAAATGCAAATTAAAACAACTCTGAGATTTCATCTTACACCAGTAAGAATGGCCAAGATCAATAAAACAAATAACAACAAATGCTGGCGAGGTTGCGGGGAAAAGGGAACACTCTTACATTGTTGGTGGAGCTATAAATTGGTCCAACCACTGTGGAAATCAATATGGAGATATCTTAAAAAACTGAAAATAGATCTACCGTATGACCCAGCTATAACACTATTGGGAATTTACCCAAAGGGAGATGGGTCATCACACCACAGAGACACCTGCCTCTCCATGTTCAATGCTGCACTTTTCACAATAGCAAGGATATGGAATCAACCAAAGTGCCCTTCAACAGAAGAATGGATAAAAAAGTATGGTACATATACATGATAGAATACTACTCAGCAATCAAGAAAAATGAAATAAGGTCATTCGCAGCAAAATGGATGGAATTAGAGAAAATTATTTTAAGTGAACAAACACAAGCTCAGAAAGAAAAACACCATATGTTCTCACTCATATGTGGGAGCTGAATCAAAATTATAAGGAAAAAATCCTATACAAAGGTCGGATCATAACATAAGGAAAAAAAGCTAAGAATGGTATTATTATAGATGGTCTAGAAAATGCATGTATTAGTTCTGACAAGGTAAAAAGAAAGTTCACTGCAGGAAAAGTTTCTATCTTAAACAGAACTGGAACCCAAGGATATATAGAAAAATATTACCATAAAAAGACAAGTAAATGGTAGAGAAGTTTTTGATGGGGGGTGCGATGGGGGTGAAACATACAAGAGAGTAAGGGGGAACCTATATGAATAATGTACAACAAAATGCATATATGGAAATGTCACAATGAAAAGCATGTCAGAATGAATCACATTAAGGTGTATATTAAAAATTTCCAATAAAAAAGACAATTAAAGATAAAAAATAAAAATATTTAATTAACCAAAAGAATGAGGAAAGAAGGAATGCAAAAACAAAAAGGTAGAGAAAGAGAAAATATGTAGGAAAATAATAGACTTAAATTTAACCACGTAATTCATTACATTAAATAAAAATGGACTGAACTCTCTATTAAACAGCAGAAAAGGATTGCATAAAAAAGAGACACAATCATATGTTTTCTACACTTTAAACATAAAAGTGTATGGTCTGGGTGTGGGTTCAATCTTCTGTACCACAAATAAAATAAATAAGTAAATAAAATATGTTGCTGTTCTTAGGTGCCAACAAGTCAGAGTCTAACTCATAGCGACCCTATATACAACAGCCAAAACACAATTGTCAGTGCTTCTCTGCTATTCATATGGTTTTCAATGGTTGAATGTTTTTTTGGGAGTGGGTTGCTGGGTCCTTCTCCCAAGCCTACAGCACGTGGTGTTCCCAGGTGGTCTCCCATCCAAGTACTAACCAGGCCCCACCCTGCTTAGCTTCTGGGGCTGCAGGCAAAATTAAAATATAGATAGGTTTAAAAGTAAGATGGAAAACATGTGTGATAAAAACAAGTTTAAGTAGGTGTATCACAATGTTAATATCAGATAAAGTAGGCTTTAAAGGCAGAAGCATTATTAGTGGAAGAGATGAACATATCATAATTGTAAAGGAATCACTTCATCCAGAAGACACAATAATTATAAATGTATCTACATCTAATACAAAGAGTCAAAATACATGATGCAAATACTGATAAAACTAAAGGGAAAAGCAGACAAGTCTGCAACTATAATTGGAGATTTTAATATGCTTCTCTTAGTAATTGACAGAACTACACAAAAAAATCACTGCGTGTATAGACTATTTAAATAACACTATCAAACAACTTGATCTAACCACTATTTATGGAACTCTACACAGCAACTTCAAAAGGCATATTCTTTTTAAGTTCACATGGAACATTCACCAACACATATTTTCTCAGATTTAAAATAAACCTCAACAAATTTTAAAAGAAATAATTTTCAAATCTTAGAGTACATATTTTTAACCAAATATATTAAATTAGAAATCATTAATACTAAAATATCTAGATAAGACACAAATATTTGGAAATTAAAAAATAGATTTCTAAATAATCCATGAGCAAATGAAGAAATCACAAGTGATATTAGAAAATCTCTTGAATTAATAATAATAAAACACAACATATCAAAACAATGGAAGCAGCTAAAGCAGTGTGTGGAGGAAACATTTTAGCATTAAATACATATATTTTTAAAAGGTCTAAAATCAATTACCTAAGAGTCCCTCTTAAGAAGTTAGAAAAAAATAGCAAAGTAAACCTGAAATAAGTAGAAGGAAGAAAATACTAAAGAAAACAGCAGAAGCCCACAGGATAGAGAACAAATAAGGAAAATTATTAAAAGCCCAAAATTCGTTCCATTGAAGATTAATAAAATTGATAAGTCTCAAGAAAGATTGATGAATTAAAAACAAAAGTATAGATAAACAATATGAATAAAAAAGGAGACAACCCTGTAGATTTCATAGACATAATAAATATTATTTTTAAATATTTATATGAATAAATTAATTAGATAACACTGACAAATTCTTTAAGAGATAAATTAAAATTGACGTAAGAAGAAATAGAATATCTGAAGAGCTCTCATCTATTTGTTGTGATTTAAATCTAAAATGTTCCCCAAAGGTATGTGTTTGAACATTGGGTCCCCAGCTGGTGCCACTGTTTGTGGATGCTATGTGAACTTTGAGAGGTAGGATTTTAGCTTTGTGAAAACAGCTCCCTGTGAGTGGGCCCTTGGAAGTTTTTACGTGGAGCTCCAGTTCAGGTCTCTCTCAACCTCTTGATCTGCCATGCTCTGAGGTCATCTGACATGGGCCTGCCACCTGCCACTGCCACACCTGCCATTGTTCACCGATCCTCTAACTGTAAGCCTTCAACAAATCTCTTCCTCATAAGTTAGCTTCAGTCAGTTTTTCTGTCATAGCAATGTACCAGCTAACTAATACAGTATTAAAGGAATGGAACTAACAATTTTTTTTAAGTCTCACAAGGAACTCTCTAGGCCTAAATAGATTTCCTGGTGAATTTGATTGATCATTTATGAAAGAAATGATATCAACATTACACAAACTCTTTCAATAAAAAAAGAATGAGGGAATACTTCTGAATTCATTCTACAAAGTCAGCATAATCCTTAGAACTGAGAGAAGTTTTTCAAGAAAGGAAAATCAGATGCTAATATTCTTCATAAACATAGATGCAAAAAATACGTTAAAATTGGCAAACTTTATCTAGGAAGAAGTAAAAACTCATTACATTACAATCAACCATGGTTCATGCAAAGAATATGAGTTGTTTAATATTTTAAGATAAACCAATGTAATCTATTGTATTAACAGAATAGAGAAAAATATTATTTCAATAGATGCACAAAAGGCATTTGACAAAATTTAACATTTACTCACTTAACAACAATAACAAAAATCTATGCAAACTAAAATAGAAAAAAACTTTTGCATTCTAACAAAGGATAAATTTAAAAACCTACTGC
>VMDO01014865.1:0-53073 GCA_007922755.1 Pedetes capensis | reverse complement strand
AAAAAAAAAAAAAAAAAAAAAAAAAAAAAAAAAAAAAAAAAAAAAAAAAAAAAAAAAAAAAAAAAAAAAAAAAAAAAAAAAAAAAAAAAAAAAAAAAAAAAAAAAAAAAAAAAAAAAAAAAAAAAAAAAAAAAAAAAAAAAAGATACTTGCATGCAAAAACATAGAGCTGGACCCATACCTTATATAAATTATATATAAAAACTAACTTGAAATGCCTCAAAGTCCTAAACTATAAAGGCCTTAGGAAAAAAAACATAGGAGGGAGCTTCATGACACTGGATTTGGCTATAATTTCCTGGATATGATATCAAAAATACAGGCAACAAAAATAAAAATTGTACTACATTAAAATTTAAAACTTCTGTGCATCAAAGAACACAAGCAATAGAGTGAAAGGTAACCTAAAGAATGGGAGACAGGATTTGCAAATCATATATCTGACAAAGGGTTAATATCCAGAGAACTCCTAAATCTAAAAGAAAGAAAGAAAGAAAGAAACAAATAACCCAGTTTAAAAATAGACAAAGAACATAAACAGGCATTTCTCCAAAGATATGGACAGTACGCATATTAAAAGATGTTAAAAGTCACAATCACTAGGACAAAACAAATCATAATGATGATGAGATTATCACTTCATACACATTAGGATGAAAATAGAAAATAACAAGTGTTGGCAAGAATGTGAAAAATTGGAACCCTTGTGCACTGTTAGAGGAAATATAAAATGGTGCAGCTGCTGTTAAAAACTATATGGCAATTCTTTAAAAAAGTCAAACACAACGCCGGGCGCGGTGGTGCACGCCTGTAATCCCAGCCACTAAGGAGGCAGAGGCAGGAGGATTGCAAGTTCGAGACCAGAATTAGTCTGCATAACTTAGGGAGACCCTATCTCAAAAAGTAAAAACATGAGCTGAGGGTCCAGCACTTGCAGAGCACGCAAGCACAAGGCCCTGGGTTCAACCCTCAGTGGAGTGGGGGGAGGGAGTCAAACACAGAATTGCCACATGATCCCACAATTTTACTTCTGGTTATATCCCATGCGCATAACAGTATTCACAATAACCAAATTGTGTAAACAACCCAAATGTCCAACAATGAATAAATTAATAAACAAAATGTGGTATATACAAAGAACTAAATATTATTCAGCCTTAAAAAGGAAATGGTACAACATGAATTATGTTAACATGGTATGTACTACAACATGATCATTGAGGACATGATGCTAAGTGAGATAAACCAGCTACAAAAACCAAATACTATATAATTCCACTTTCTGAGGCACCTACAGTATTAAAATTCGTAGAGACAGAAAGTAGAATGATGGTTGCCAGGCAGTTATGGAAGACTGGAATGGGGATTTATTATTTAATGGATAGAGAGTTTCAGTTTTGCAAGATGAAAAGTGTTATGGAGATGGATGATGGTGATAGTTGTACAGCAATGTGAATGCACACTGAACTGTACATTTAAAAAGGTTAAGATTGTAAACTTTAATGTTATATATTGTTTCAGTTTTTAAAATACTAAACTTAAGAAGAGTCATGACCTCATCAATTACTGTATGATTTTTCTTTTTTTAGATGGTCCTTAGGGGTTGAACCCAGACTCTTACACATATCTTTTGCAAGTGCTCTACCATGGGACTGCATCTCTAGTCCATTTTTAATTTTTGAGATACGGTCTCACTAAATTATGCAAGCTGCATCTGGCCTTCAATTTATGACCCTCCTGCCACTGACTCCAGAGTTACTGGGATTATAGGCATATGCCACCAGATTTGGTCTACTATGTTTTAAAACAAATGCTGAATATCTTTTTTAAAGGGATATGCTTCAGTCTCAATTTTTTTAACTCTACAACTGACGGGTGCTGAATAGATGACAAAAAGAAATGAGGATTTAAGTATTTGTGCCTGAAAGAATTGGGGAAAGAAAACCAAATAAACTCTAATAGATATGAAGGTACACAAACTGTCTAATCTCATTTTTAATATGTCAGTCCCTACTTTTGCTTTATCATCAGCATGCGGAGAATACATAATACATAAGATATATGTGAATGTAGCCGGGCGCGGTGGTACACGCCTATAATCCCAGCGGCTCGGGAGGCGGAGGCAGGAGGATCGCAAGTTCGAGACCAGAGGCAGTCTGCATAACTTAGCAAGACCCTGTCTTAAAAAGTAAAAAAAATGGGCTGGGGGTGTAGTTCAGTGATCCAGCACTTGCAAAGCATGCAATTGCAAGGCCCTGGGTTCAACCCCCAGTACCACAAAAAAAATAAAAAAGATATATGTGAATGTGAGCTATGCATTTATAGCATCAGCTCTATAGGCTATACTCAAAGGATGCTAGCAACATTTCATTACTGTTTAGCATGTGATGAGCATATCAATGTGACATTTTCAGCTATGTTAAAAATAGAAAAGAAAGAAAAAATATTTTATCTGCTCACTTTAGACAGAAGAGCAGATGCCATCAGAGATTTAAGCATTGCTATATATTCTTGAATCTAATCCACACTCAGGTTTTGGTGATTCCTTAAACAGAAAAAAGTTCGTTCAAAATTCTAATCTGCTCCTTTCTTTCAATTGCTCCTTGTCCGTATAGCAAATGAATAAATATGATAGTGATGTGATGGAGAGCACCAATAACGTTTTAGTTGCAAGCAATGACAAGTGAGACTGAATAACAGGTAAATTACAATAGTAACAGATAATAAATTATTGCATTGTACTGTTTTTACAATGTGTACAGCAGGTCTACAATTCTCCCCAAACCCAGCTCTTGACTGCAAATGTAATCTGCACATGATTTTAACCCACATCTGATTTTTATCCCTCTAAAACTGTTGAGACAGTGTAGGTTTGAGAACAAGGTGTATTTCAGAAAATTTTTGTTCAAAAATTTGATAACTTACTTTCCTTCAAAATGTTAGATTCATAAAAGAATTGATATATAATATATTCATTATTCAATATTCAAATATACTTACACAAAACAAAAAATGATAAGCAGTTAAATCTGTCTGATTTGCCTATTTACACATACAGGATGATGAAACATTTTACCTGACTTTTGTCACTACTACATAGTTCAAAGCGATATAAAAATATAAATAATTTGAAAATTAAAGCACTCATTGCATTATTAAAAAAGCTAGAAAGCTAAAAGATTGACCAACTGGAACTGGAGGTTTAGCTCAGTGGTAGAATGTCTACCTCGGAGGCATGAAACCCTGCATGTGATTCCCAGACTTACTCATCTGTACAGCTGATATCAAGAACAAAACTATTTTCTTAGTTGTTTAAATAATGAAGTATTTAAACCTTCTTCATTGAAAAGTTCCCTATCAAAGCATATAACACAACAGCATTGAGTTCATTTTCTTAACGGTTTTATGTTTTATGTTAGGTTCTGCTTAGATCATTTAATCTAAGAAAATACTTTCATAAAATAATCAGGAATACACCTTGAAAGTCTTGTTAAGGTAGATAAGCTTGGTTTTCCTTACTAGTAAGAGTTCACTGAATCATTCCACCAAAAAAATGTACTATTGGTTCACTACCACACAGCAAGGTATTCTGCAGGGGCTAGAAACATGATGACAAAAACCAAATTCTCGTGAAGATTAAATGAGACAGTAGCATATATAAACTGAAAGTGGCACACAACTCAGTTATTGCAAATACAGGTTAGCAGTGTGGTGGACTGCTAATCTTTTATGGTATGGCCATCTTTTATGGTATGTTGTTGTTAGGTGCTGTCAAGTCGAGTCCAACTCATAGCAATCCTATATACTTATTCATAGGGTTTCCAAGGGCTGATTATTTCAAGATAACTTCGTGAGTGGGCTGCCATGTTCTTCACCCATTTTTGCAAGTCTGGGGATCGAACCCAGGGCCTCAAAGGGTGCAGACCAGCACTCTACCAACTTATCAAAACCCCAGCCCCTTTTACGGTATAACAGAATGAACAGGTTACAGAGATCCCTGGGATATAAAAGTAGAAGAATCAGAACAGAAGACAATGATGATCATTAAAAAAAAAAAAAAAAATCTAGCCAGGCACAGTGGCACAAGTCTGCAGTCCCAGCACTCAGAAGCCTGAGGCATGTGGATCATGAGTTTGAGGCCAGTGTGGGCTACAGAGACGTTGTCTCCAAAAATATCAACCAAACCAAACAAAACCCAACTGAATATATTAGTAAAATATACTAATTAGTTAAATATACTGATGAAAACTATATGAATCTAATCCAAACATAATGAGAAAATGTAGTTATTAGAGGAAAGTTCTTCAATTGCTATTTCCTCTCCTCTGATAAGTAATCAGGAGAAAATAGCTAATAGGGTTAAGAAGAATATTCAAGGCAAAAGCCCAAAGGAACTAAGTAATATCATGCTACCTGTAACTCTGTAACAGGCCAAGGAAATTCTATATATATTTTACTGTTGTTGTTGTTGTTGTTAGGTGCTGTCCAGTCAGGTCCAATTCACAGCAATCCGATATACAACAGAATGAAACACATCCCTGACACAGTGCCATGCCTGGCACTATGTCAGTGCTTCTCTGCTATTTATAGGGTTTTCAATGGCCAATTGTTTGGAGATTGTTTCGGAAGTGGGTTGCCAGGTCTTCTCCCATTTTTGCAGTGCTAGGGATAGAACCCAGGGCCTCAGAGAGTACAGAGCAGCACTCTATCAAATGAGCTAAACCCCATCCCACCCCACACACAATCTTTTTAAACATCCCAAATTGTTACATAGGAAGGGAAAAAGTTACTCAACTAGGTAGCACTTTTCTCCTCTTGCATATGAAATTAACCTCTGCAGTAGTAAAAACAGAGGGAATTAACTAAAAGTATTTTCCCATTAAAGAAAAGGAAATAAACAAGACAAACCTCTTCCCTTTGAATAGAACGTACTATAAACAGCACCTGATAATTCAACCATTTACTAGGTATTCGTCCAAATCAGCAAATCTCAACTTAGGGGAGGGAAGGGAGTAGGTGGTTTCAAATTGAACTTGCCTTCTCCCAATTCTTCCTTACTCAAATACCACAAAGTTGTTCAATAATATTGGCCTTGCTAAGAACCACTGCTACTGAGAACCACTGTTCGCATGGAAATGTGCCAAATTCCTTAAGTGTGCAGCATTCCTTAAAAGATGCAAATCACTGATCTAGAGTATACATAATAAAGCCCACTTTCTCATTATAAAATTATTATTATTATTATTATTATTATTATTATTATTATTATTATTATTGGTACTGGGAGGTTGAACCCAAGGCCTCCTGCTTGCATGCTTTGCAAATGCTGGACCACTGAGCTGCATCCCCAGCCCATTTTCTTTTTTTACTTTTTGAAACAGGGTTTCGCTAAGTTACACAGACTGCCTCTGGTCTCAAAATTGCAATCCTCCTGCCTCCGCCTCCCAGGCTGCTGGGATTACAGGTGTGCACCACCGCGCCCGGCTAAAATTATATTTTTCATATATAATTTTGAGTTCTGGCCACCCTTGCTTCAATGAAGTAGTATTCAAACCTTTTTTTGTTTTGTTTTTGTAGTGATAACTGTAACAGTTATTATCAGTCCCAGAACAGGGATAAACTTGTCTGCCATTTCATTAGCCCTATTACTGTAGCAAAACTTTGGCCATCCAGAACCCTCCAACATCTAAGTTACCCTGGACAGTTAAATATTCCAGATTGCTTAAATTTTACCTTATAACTTACCAATTTTTGTATTATAATTTTTGATAGCACTCTTTTGACTTTAAACAGTTGCTTAAGAACAAATGTTTTAAACTAAAAAGTAACACAAAATCATTGAAATTAATAATTCAAAAGTGCATGATATAAAAATCCCTTCCATTATCATCTACCCATGCCCATTCTGCAAGGGTAGCCACTGGAAAACAGCTTGGGTATAACCTTCTAGACCTCTTTAGAATACATATAAATTTTATAAATTTTACAGATTTTACACATAAGCAATGAGAACATCTTACCCATTCAATTGTGCAACTTGCTTTTTACACTGATGGACTGAAAACCTTTTAAGTTAAATATACCAGTATACTTCATTTTTCAAACTGCATATACAACAGTATTTTTCATCATTTATTTATTGATAGGTACTTCCTGGTGAGGATCTTTTTTTCCCCTACAATAAACAGTTTTGTGCATACATATTCACACATGTATTTTTCTGCAGGAAAGTTGAGAAATGAAAATGCTGAATTAAAAGGACACTGTTTTTTTGGGTGATATTTGGGGGCTGAAGCCAGGACCTTATGCATACTTTGCAAGCATTCTACCACTGAGCTGCATCCTCAGCCTTATTTTTAAATTTTTTATTTTAAGACAAGATGTTGCTAAATTATGCAGGCTGCTTCTGGCCTTGAACTTGTGATCCTCCTGCATCTGCCTCCCTAGCCACTGGGATTACAGGAACTGAGCTCAGCTAAAGGATACATTTTTTTTATTTTGAGACACACTGTCAAATTTCCTGCCTTCTTTAAAATTATCTGATTAAATTTTGGGAGGGGTTGAAACTAGGGCCTCATGCATGCTAGGCAAGTGCTCTACAACTGAGCTGCAACCCAAGCCCCTTTTTTACTTTTTTGGTTTTTATTTTGAGACAAGGTCTAAATTGCACAGGCTGGCCTCTGGCCTTGAACCTATGATCCTCCTGCCTCAGCCTCCTAAGTAGGTGGGATTACAGGCATGTACATGGCCCCCCGGCTTAGATAAAACACATTTTTAACTTACACATGAGTAAACTCAATAATTGCTATTTTAATCTCTCAGAAGTCCTTCATGTTTCTAGACTCTAGAGGGGTTCCTGTAAGGTTCCTGTATCATTATTTTTGGGCAGGTGAAATACCATCACTGTTATTATTAATGTACTAGCAGGATCCCTATTCATATTTTCAAATGGAAAGTGCCTTGTTTAAGAAAAACCAGAGGCAAATGGATCAGGAAACTAGCATAATGTCAATGTTTCTGTAAGTACCATAATAATAGTATCATATCATCATAAATGTATTATAAGTAATTTACTAATTATACTAGGTCTATTCCAACCCTACACCCAGTAAATTGGTTGCAAGGACCAATATATGGAACATACATGATTTATCCCTCAAATATCTCCCCTTCCTCCTGGGACCATGACCTTAAATTTATTTTGGGTTAACTATACTCCTCCTATCACTAGCTATCCAGTACTACCATCTTAGCAAATTGTTCAAAATAAGCATATTACCTAACCAGAGTCAGGATGACAAAAGGAGACCTTTGGTAGGATTTCTGGAGAAAAGAAGGTGGTACAGGTTTGCACTACTCTCCCTTCCTACCACCCCTCCCCCTTGTTTCCACTCTCCCTCTCCCTTGTCTCCTTCTCCGCCAAAGGTATTACAGAAGAGACCACCATTCAGAGAAGACCATCTCTCTTCTCTGAAATGTACAGGTATGAAGGTAGGAAATCTAGAGGTAAGGGAGCAGAAAGGATAAATGAAATCTGAAATCAAGGGAAAGGAGGAGCAAGAAATGGAGGCAAATTCTCTCAAGTCAAAAAAATGCATAGACGTTTTAGTCATATGCACTTGTTTAGTAGACTGGCAGTTTTGTCACTTGCTATCTGAAGACTCCCAAACCCTGTAGTTAAAATCTTATAGTCTAGCCGGGCGCGGTGGCACATGCCTGTAATCCCAACAGCTCAGGAGGTGGAGGCAGGAGGATCACAAGTTCGAGACCAGAGGCAGTCTGCGTAATTTAGCAAGACCCTGTCTCAAAAAGTAAAAAAAAAAAAAAAAGGGGGGGGGGGGGGCTGGGGGTGCAGCTCCGTGGTCCAGCACTTGCAGAGCATGCAAGTGCGAGGCCCTGGGTTCAACCCCCAGTACCGCAAAAAAAAAAAAAAATCTTATAGTCTAGTCTTCAGATTTTAAGCATCATTTTATGTTCCAGCAAAACTGTCACTTTGTGATCTAATAATGATGATTTAGCTATTTGAATAACATCTTAAGATTAACCCAGTTTTAAGATTAAAAATTTTCCTTTAAATTTTTTATTTCTAACATATATACTAAAATCACCTTCAAGCCAGGTGCAGTGGCACACACCTATAATCCCAGCAAATTGGGAGGTTCAGGAAGAGAGACTGCAAGTTCAAGGCCAGAGGCCAGAGGCAGCCTGCATAATTTAACAATACCTTGTCTCAAAAACGAAATAAAAGATTAAAAAAATAGGCTAGAGGTGCAGCCCAGTGGAAGAGCACTTGCAAAGAATGTATGAAGCCCTAGGTTCAACCCCTAAGTACCACAATAAGTGAATAAATGAAAAAATACATATATACATATATACATAAAAGTCACCTTCATCAGGAATATATACCTGAACATAGACAGAAAGAAACTCAACTCTACCAAGCACAGTGGCGCATGCCTGTAATCCCAGCCACTCAGGAGGCAGAGGCAGGAGGATCTCAAGTTCAAGACCAGAGGCAGTATACGTAATTAAGCTAGATCCTGTCTCAAAAAGTACAAAAATGGGCTGAGGGTTCAGTTCAGTGGTACAGCACTTGCAAAGCATGCAAGTGTGAGGCCCTGGGTTCAACCTCCAGTACCACAAAAAAACAACAAAACAACAACAACAATAACAACAAAAGAAAAAACCTCAGCTCAGCAGAAACTCCATTTCTAAGTCTTAGAAACTCTGAAGAAATTTTCAGTGTTTTGGAGAGATTACTAAAGCATAAAATTACACAGGAATAAAAGTATAAAATAGTAATACCCAAGTACTTCTTTTTTCCTGGCATTTAGCTCCCAGATTTTAAGTTTTTAAAAGTTTTTCTGCAAAGAAAACTACTCATGATCTGTTGTTGTTGTTAGGTGCCATCGAGTTGGTATCCGACTCATAGCAACCCTCATAGGGTTTTCAATGGCTGACTGTTTCGGGATTGCCTTGGGAGTGGATTGCCAGGCCCTTCTCCCATTTTTGTGGTGCTGGGAATTGAACTAAGGATCTTGAAGACTGCTGATTGTTTTGGGATTGCCTTGGGAGTGGGTTGCCAGGTCCTTCTCCCCTTTTTGCGGTGCTGGGAATTGAACTCGGGACCTCAGAGACTGTAGCGCAGTGCTCTACCAACTGAGCTAAATCCCAGCCCACTCATGATCCAGTTACCCAATATTCATTGTGGTGCTAGGCAATGATCTCACTAAATCAATATTAAAACAAAGCAGGTACCTAATTTCAATCTAATTCTGATGAAAAGCACAGAATTTAACTGGAGGAATACTATATCTAATATTAAACTGAACACGTAAGTTCATTTTTAAGAACTGAAAAATAATTTAACTTACCTCAACTGTTTCGCATAGTTCTGTTCAATTTCTATCCTCTCTTTAACAAATTTGGCATATCTTTCCAAGAAGTCAATTCCCCATTGTGTATGCTTGTCTAAGCTGTCGAACTGATCCTAAAAGAGGAAAGTATTTTTATGTTGAAAAAGTCTGAAACTATATCCACAAATATTATAACCAATTTCTGATATCTGTACAGAAAAGCAATAAGGTATAAAAGGAAAATCCTGGGCCCTGCCCCCTCACCCGTCAAGACCTACAAATAGGTTCCCAAGCAAAAGTCATGTTTGAATAACTTTACCCACATGGTTCCCCCTGGTTTCAACACTTTCCCATGGCTATCTTTCTACAGTTCCCATCTTGAGATTCCATTCAGGCATTATTATGTCCTCCAGAAAATGGTTCTAAACTCTTTGACTGAGATAAATGGTCTTTCTTTAGATCCACAAGGCTCCCTAAAGTTACTCTTATTCACTTGCCATCCCATATTGAAGGTAGGAACTGTGTTATTATTCAACTTCGAACTCCCAAGGCTATGTTATTGAACTCTGAACTCCCAAAGCTTAAAATATCATACTTGCCATCACTGCAAGCATTCAGTGTAGAATTTGTTTAACAAAATCAAATACACCTGGGTTTAAATTCTGAGATCTGCCATGTACCAGATGTTTGACACTGGGAAAGTTTATCAAGGCTCTTTGAACTTTTTCTACCTATAAAATAGCAGTTCCATCACTTACCTTATAGGATTTGAGTGATGATATTAAAATATTCTGCAATGCACAAAGCATGATACTAACTTATAAAAAAGTATTGCTGCCCTACAAGGCTCTTTCAGTTCTTCAAATTATTCCTTTCCATCTGTTACCAAAGGGACCATTATTTCCCTTCCATTAAGAATAATCTCCAAATTGACTAATTACTTGGTGCTCTCTCCCTCACCTGTCAAAAGTCTACAGTGTAGACAAAATATTTAACTATCATTCCTTTATGTATTTCCAAATTTTATTCTTAATCATTCCTGGTATGATCATGTTTGTTATTTACAAATGAATCATCTCCATTTCATTTTATCTCTTTTCCCATGTTAAATCACTTAAAAAATCTATTACTAAAAGTCAATTCTATCTATATAGAGGTTTATTTCATCAGGTTATTGTACTTTAGTATTACTACTCTGTTCATCCAAGTAACTTTCTGATTATCATTTGGCTTCTATAGTAGATTTGAATATAGCAAGAAAATACACTGCTCAGTAAATTTAGTCTGCATAGTATGTTCCACTATAAACTGGAATTTTTTCAAACTGAAAATTTCTCAACAAAATATTCCAAAAAGAACACTCCGAAGCCTAAACAATCCTCTTTCATTTTTCCATATTGCTTCAGAGGCTTCTCTTTCCACAATCTTCATGAAATTTTAGATTATATTTCTTTATCCAGAAGATTCCAAACCCTTTTAAAATTATAACCCCTTTCAATAAAAAATCTGAAGAAATACCTCTAATATACGTGTATAAATCAAATTATATAATTTTACAATCCACAAAAATAGAAATTTTAAAAAGAGATGCAAATAAAATTTTACTTTTAAATAATGTTTTAGTTATTTAATAAGCAAAAAACAGCCTTTTGGGATATGACTTTAAAAAATCATAGCCAGAATATTTTTAACAAGAACAATGAATCAAATGTGCTTCATTATTTCTAAAATCTTGATTTAACACTTGTTAAATAAAAATTATAGGCCATTTGGACTAAAGCTCCGGCACTAAGCACCCACAGACCAGACCAAACCAAAGTGGAGTCACTTTTACTAAATGACATATGATCAAATGAAACTTTAAGGAAGCAGAAAAGTCCCAAAATAGATCAGTTTTTCCTGAAAACAAGAGATTCTTGTCTACTTGATTCAGTGTAATGAGTAAGTCCACTCTGCCTTAACCCTTATAAAAAAGCAGCCTGATACAACCTGATGTGAACCAATCAGTACTTTTTCTATTGTTGTTCCCTTGCTCCCATCCTGTGAAACCCATGGCTCTCCTGCTCAATAAAACCTCTCACCCAAAGTTATAGAGGCTGCCCTGATTTATAAATCATGAATAAAAGTCAATTTCATCAATAAATTTGTTGTAATTTTGGTTTTTGACACACATTTAATGGCAAAGTAATCTGAAGGTACTGGCTTTAAAACTGTGATTTTTAGTTTGTAGTGGTTGTCACAGCAAGGAAAACAAGATATGCATAAAAACAAAGACCTCAAAGGAAAAATTCACTGTTGACTATATTTGCAATTCATTTTTAGAATTCATTCATATTTCAATCACCTTCACTAATATGCAAAGGTTTATGTTAAAATTTGGTTAATAAATTTCCTTTAAATTACTGTTATTTTTATAAACTTGTTGTCAGGTGCCATCAAGTCGGGTCTGACTCATAGCAACCCTATGTACAACAGATGAAACATTACCAGACACCATGCCATGTGTGGCACTATTGTCAGTGCTTCTCTACTATTTATAGGGTTTCCAAGGGCTGGCTGTTTCAGTAGTGGGCTGCCATGTCCTTCTCCCAAGCCTAAAGCACCTAGGATTCCCAGTCAGTCTCCCAACCGAGAACTAACCAGACCCAACCCTGTTTGGATTCCAAGATCTGAGGGGACTGGATGCCAGGGTGGCATGGCTGTGTGCGTTTTACAAACCAGTCAGAAATTATTGCATCTTTACATTTTTAACAAATAGGTTCAAATCTCACTGAAACTATGATGGTTAATTTTATGTGTCACCTTGATCGAGCCTAGATATTTATTTGGTTAAGCATGATTCTAGATGTTTCTGTCAAAGTATTTTTTTTTAGATGAGTTAACATTTAAATAGGTTAATTTTGATTAAAGCATCCAAAATGTGGATGGGCCTCATCTAATCAGTTGAACACTTTTATAGAGCATAGACTGACCTTCCCGTATCAACAAGGAAACCTACCAGCAGACTACTTTTGGTCTAGAACTGCAGTTCTTCTGTGGGGATCCCCTGCAGATTTTGGATTTGCCAAGCTTTTAGAGTCATATGAGCCAATTTCTTAAAAAGAAATCTCTCTAGAGTACAGTCATCAACAGCTTCCTACTGCCCTATGTACCGTGGACCAGCAATGGGCCCAGGTCTGCAGGACTAAGTGTTGCAATGGTGCACCTAACAGCAAGAAGCACCTCACAGTCAGAACAGGGAAGGGAGAGCAGAAGGGGGGGTGGAGAGGGAGGAAAAGGTTGCAAAGATAGGCCCAGGAAAGCAAATAAATGAAACAGCCTAGGAAGAACTGAGAAGAAAACTGCCCTATGGGAGAAGGTGAAGACCACCAACCTGCAGAAAAGAATAGATGGGGACAAGCTCAACAATTTGCCCCTAATTTTTGACAAGCCATACCCAATTGGCAGATGAATGATGGAATGGGTGGGGGTGGAGGTGGAGATAAAGATGGAGATGGTGATGGTATGGAAGAGATGAGAGAAATCAGGAAAACACTTAGGGAGCTGCAGTTGAGGAAACATCTGTATTCTTATGAAGTTGCTCCCTAATCATCATGACCATCAGATGAATTCTGCCTTATACCTTATTTCTGCCATTTTCCATGAGATTAATAATGTAATTTCCACTATTTTCCTTTTTCTTGCATTTTCCTGATATGCTTTTATTGATCTATTTACTGTGAACCCATGTTAGTTCTCATGTGTCAAGTAGATCTTGTATTGTTTGACTCTAATTGGAGATTGCCTTTGTACCCAGTCTAAGTTATTAGTCAACAATAGATATTTACTCATTTGGATGGAAATAGGTAAAGTTAATTAAAAACAAAAATCAAAAAAACTCCCTATATATAAATATATGTACATGTAGCCTGTTGATTCTGTTTCTCTGGAGAACACTGACTAAAGCATTCACTTTAAAACAAGGATTAAACAACACTTATAGGAATTCATTTTTTCCAGTCTGTGCTCCTGTACTAGGTGCCAACAGACCAATCCAAAGTAGATTCAATCATGCTGAAGTTCCACATCTATCAAGACAAAACTACATTTACCTGACCTTCTGAGAAATCAGGAAAGAGTGAGAGACAATGGCCAAATCCCCAAACACACCAGTTCTAACCAGTATTATAAGGAATTCTCCTCTGCCTTAACTTTTATAAAAGTAACTTTTTTTTTTTTTTTTTTGGTACTGGGGGTTGAACCCAGGGCCTCGCACCTGCATGTTCTGCCAGTGCTGGACCACTGAGCTGCACCCCCAGCCCATTTTTTTACTTTTTGAGACAGGGTCTCACTAAATTACGCAGACTACCACTGGTCTCAAACTTGCGATCCTCCTGCCTCCGCCTCCCGAGTAGCTGGGATGACACGCGTGCGCCACCCCACCCGGCTCATAAAAGTAACTTTGAAACACCAATCTCCTTTATGTTTCCTGTTTGTGCTTTCCTCAGCCTTTCCTTCTCTATAAACCAATCTCCTTGGCTCAACACTGAAAAGCACTCACTGTATTTTTTATTGGAAATTTTTAATGTATAACTTAATGTGTTTCATTTTGACGTGCATTTCATTGTGACATTTCCATATATGCATTTTGTTATACATTGCACAGATAAGTTCCCCCTTACCCTCTTGTGCACTTCCTCCACCCGCCCCACCCCTCCACCAATGATATCTCTTCTATTTGCATGTCTTTTTGTGGTAATATTTTTCTATATATTCTTGTATCCCAACTATGTTTAAGATCGAAACTTTTTCTGTAATGAACTAACTTTTTACATACCTGAATTTTCTAGCACATCCGTGTTATTACCATTCTTTGGTATTATTGGTATAATTATATTTATTTCCAGTACTATTAAAGTTGGGCTGTTTACCCTGAGGTAGCCCTCTCCCCCATTCCTCACTCCTCCTTTTTCCTCTTCCTTCTCTCCTCTCCCAGGATTTCCTTCTTTTGCTAGATCCCTCCCTCCTTCTTTTGCACTCCCCAAATTGTCCCTTTTCCCCTAAGTGGACGTTAGCTTTTTATTATGTTCTGACCTCCACATAGGATTTTTTCCTTCTTTTAATTTTTGATTCAGCTCCCACATATGAGTGAGAACATGTGGTATTTCTCTTTCGGGGCTTGTGTTCATTCACTTTGCGCTCACTGTAATTTAAAACGCTGGTATTTTATAGACTGATTGTTGTTGTTGTTAGGTGCTGTGGAGTCAGTATCCGACTCATAGCGACCCTCATAGGGTTTTCAATGGTTGACTGTTTCTCGGATTGCCTTGGGAGTGGTCTGCCAGGTCTTTCTCCCTTTATAGACCGAAGTGTTGTCTAATTATAAAATTGCAAATAAGGCTGATTATGATCTTTAAATTCATTTTGTATTTTTGTCTTTTGACACAAGCAAGGAATTTGTTCTAAAAGTTTTTTTGTTTTGTTTTGCAGTACTGGGAAGTTGAACCCAGGGCCTTGTGCATTCTAGGCAAGTGCTCTACAACTGAGCTATACTCCCAACCTTCTTTATTTTTTTTTATTTTTTTGAGACTGGGTCTCACTAAGTTGTGCAGGCTGCCTCTGGTCTCAAATTCACAATCCTCCAACCTCAGCCTCACGAGACTCAGATATAATATTTGTACATGACATGTATCATTTCCAGCAACAAAATTATACAAAGATAGATGTATTTCTAAACATTTTTGTCATCAAAATTATTTCTCTATCATTCAAGTTTCTTGAACTCTAGTGAATAGTTCCTTGGAAAAGCAGCTATTCACTAATGATTAAAACTTACCTTTTATCTTTTAAAGAGAAAGATTAAAGTTTCTCAAATATGCCTGCTGGATACGCATATTACTGACAGCTATTAGAGAAAAAGTTGACAACTTTGAAAAAGCCAGGAGATAAATAGCAGATCTATGAGAAATAAAAGACTTTCAATGGTCCATCCCCATTTTGTTTGGAAACACTGCAGTAATTCTAAGCAGACGATGACACAATTAAACTGAACCTCGTTGGTGTCCAGGAGGTTGGAGAATTAGTTGTTAATGTGAAAGAAACACATTTGCTATTAGAAAAAAGTTTTTCCTTTCAGCAAGTGTATCTCCAATAGTGCATGATGAAAAAAAGTCTGAAAGGGGAAAAGTGAAGGAAAGATCATCAGTTAATAGCTGCTACTGGAAATGAACAGAAGACTGTTTCACATTACTGAATGCATTTTGAAACTCTGACTTACACTGGTGACATGCTCTGACTGGAACATAACCAGTGATATCCAGTCACTAAGCCATATCCTTTTTAAGGATGTATAGGTATTTCTTTTTGCTATAAGCATTTTTATGTTTTCGTTTAAACCTTTCTTAAAATATTTTGTCTGTTTTAGTTTTAATATATATTTATTAACATTTTATAAACAGAATTAGCAACTCTTCAAGGGAGGCACACTCCTCACATTTTGCAGGAGGCATGCCAAGACAATGGGCAGCAGTGGGGGGGGGGGGCACCGGTGTTTCAGAGCAGGAAGATTCAGTGCTGTTCCAGTGAGGCACAGGCCAGAGTGATAATTCTGATATTTGAGATGATACAGCATTGACAAAAGCATATGATAAAGCTGTGGCTTCCTTTAAGCATGCTCTAGAGGATGGTGACATTTGTGAAACTTCAGAGAAACCAAAAGGCACACCTAGAAGAAAACCTGTTAAGAATAAAAGCCAAAAGAAAAATACAACTCCCTTGAAATAGTGGAAAGCTGGTGACATTTGGTCAGAAAATGGCTGCATTTACCCAGTTACCACTGCATTAGTTGATTTTTAAGAGAGAAACCTGTGTTGCAGTTTACACTGGATATGGAAATAGAGAGGAGCAAAATCCGTCTGATCTACTTTCTCCAACCTCTGAAGTTCCTAATAACATAGAATGCTCGGGAGAATGAAAACGAAAATCAAGTTTCGACAGATGAAAGTGAGAACTCCAGGTCTTCTGGAAATAAGCCAAATAGGAAGTCAAACGCTAATCCCTGGAACTCTTTTCTTCTTCTACCACCTCCAATGCCAGGGCCAGGCTTGGGACCAGAAAGCTGAGTCTAAAATTCAGTGGCCCACCACCACCACACCTTCTCCACCACTCCACTTCCTGTCATGTGCATGCCTCCATTTCCTTCTGGACCTCCAGTCATTCTCCCACCATTTCCCATATGTCCAGATTCTCTTGATGACACTGATGCTTTGGGAAGTATGTTAATCTCTTGGTACTTGAGTGGCTATCATACTGGCTGTTATACGGGTTTCGGACAAAACCAAAAAGAAGGAAGGTGCTCACATTTCAATTAAGGTGTAACTCATACAGTGTTCTCTAATAGGCTCAGCTGTCTCCCAAGGAGAATGTTATTTTGATGTTCCCTGGTTGTTATGAACAAAAGCCTCATCATTATTTTCATGGACACTCGGATGAGTGGCACCATCAGCTGTATTTTTCCTTTGTTCTATGTGTCCCATGCCTACATGACCAGCAAAGTCTTTTTAGGGCATACTCAGCTTGAGTAACTAAACAATGGAAATGTAAGTGCTTATAAGAAACTCAAGATCACATTCAATACATACAAGTCAATCTGTCAAAACTATGAACATACTTGTATAATTGTAACTTTCTTAGTAAGTATTCTAAGTTTTTTGTTAATGCCTTTAAAAATAAATGAAAAAATGTTTTTTGAAACATTGAAAAAATAAACAAACAGAATTAGCATGTACAAGGCAAATGTAAATACATTGCTCAGGTCTGTTAGACCCATATATCCCCATCACAGGGCTACCAGCCCAGCTTACTTATAAATTTTCCAGGCTTTTAACCCAATGAATCTGAGAAGCAACAATTACTTCTCTGTTATGGTCTGCCCTTCTATCCCAAAGCTTTCCTTTCCTTCTTTGTGTTACCTTGCCTCTCTAGGTGGTGGTGGTTGTTGTTAGGTGCCGTTGAGTTGGTGTCTGACTCATAGCAACCCTACATACAACAGGTAAAACATTATTGTCAGTGCTTCTCTGCTATCCATAGGGTTTTCAATGGTGGACTGATTTTTGGGAGTGGGTTGCTGGGTCCTTCTCCCAAGCCTACAGTATCTGGAGTTCCCAAGCGGTCTCCCATCCAAGTATTAACCAGGCCTGACCCTGCTTAGCTACCAAAATCTGACAGGATCAGACACCCGTAGCATAGACACAATGCTATGGCTGCAGGTCTCTCTTTATCTATATCCAAAGTAGGTTCAATGTAAACAACTTATGATTTCCTTCTCCAAATTTTCACTACAAAAATACTTTTAACTCTAAGTCCAACAGGCATTTTTTTCAACTGTCACCTAACCTTCCTTCTGGGTAGTTACAGAAACTTATCCCAGAAGAAGCAAAACAACATTAATTACAAAGTTAGTCAGCTTATTCTGAATCCAGAGACATTAGATGACAAAGCATGAGTTTAGTTTTCACTGTTATATAACAGTTTCAAAAAAAAAAAAAAAAAAAACAGCTTTTTTTTTTTTTTATAATGCTTTAAATATACTTATGGGATTCCAATGAGAGAAGAATGTGGCAGTCCACTTGAAAACCCTATGAGGGTCACTATGAGTCAGACCTGACCTGATGGCACCTAACAACAACAACAACAACAACAGGGATTCAAAGACAATAAATGTTAAAAACAGTAAAGAGATAATGAAATAAAGTTCATCTTATAACCTGGCACATAGAAGGCACTTAATTACTGATTGAATAATCATTCTATTTGTATAGTACTTTGGAATGTACAAAGTGCTTTTGCATATATTACTACATGTCACCTACAAAGTCTTATTGACAGGGCATTTTACAAATGTGGAAAACAAGTTTCTGAAATTAAGAAATTCATTCAATGTTTGCACTCAAATCTCATCTTCTTTCTACTAAAATACATCATTATTTGGTTACGTTTGGTAATTAATATTTATTAGTAAATAGTAGTCCCAGGCCTCTCATTTTAATAAATATGGAAACTGCTGTTGAATTATTTGTCCACAGCTGGCTAGTAATCAGAATAGGTTGGGACTAAATTATCTCTTAGAGTCACTGTCAGTTTTATATTCTAAGTATCCAAATGTGTAACTATCGTGAATAATGATCCATTTCTTTTATCAAAGGAGAAATATAAGGCTAAACAAATCTGATGATCACTAGGGAGCTTTGAGGAAAACATTCAAAATCTTGAAGTTAGTAATTGCCCAATTAAAATCACATTCAAGTGTTTAACTTTTGCTTATAACATTCCTGATAAGGAATTCAGCCTTTAATTAGTCTTTTCATTAATGATCAAAACAATTCCAGAAGCATTAGAGAAGATAGCTAGAAAGGGAAATGTGATAGTTAATCCTGTCAACTTGATTAGATTGAGAATAACCTAGGAGATTAATAAATCTCCTCACAGTGGGTCTGTGTGTTTCTAGAGATGAATTACATCATAAGAGCTCTCACTTAATCAATGGTTTAATTTATTGATGGTTCAAAATTTGAATAGACTATTGAGAGGTGGTAGAAACATGGAAGGTGGGGTCTAGCTGGAGGAAGTGGGTTTCTGAGGGCATGCCTTTCAAGTGTGTATCCAGGCCCTTACTTCTTTCAGCTTCCTGATGCTCTACCTTACCACAGGCCCAGAACCAATGGAACCAGACCACCATGGACTTAAATCATGAGCCAAAATAAACCTTTCCTCCCTTAAGTTGATTTTTTCTGTTATACATCATAGTGATGGAAAAACTAACAAAGGATGAATAATACTATAAAATTATAAAATAGAAAGTTCTTAAAATATAAGCAAGTCATCAAGCCTTAGCTGGACCCAGTAGTACATGCCTATAATCCCAGCTACCCAAAAGGCTAAAATGGGAGGATCAATCAGAAGGATGGGGGGCGGGGGTTGGGGGTGGTGATGAGAACCTCATAAACACTTAGATCTTCAAAAGCAATACATTCTGGTCTCCATAGTTTCAAGCATAAAATCATCCATCTCCCTACTCCTGAACCTGCAAGTACTTTGGGCTATAGGAAAGGTTAGGGAAAGGACAGAGACTAAATAAGTGAAAATAAAGTTACTCTGAAATCATCTATGGATTAGAAATAAAGAATATTAAGTCATCAAAACAGGCAATTTATAGTCACTTCCATACTCTCTCTACCTTTAGCACTGCTCTTATTCCAGATTACTAGTTTAGTCCAACCTCTTTACTTCCTTGCCTCAATTAGTCTTGGTTTTTCTATCACATTCATTCTTATCACAGCATCTGTGAAATGAATCTATCAGAGCTGTGTCCTAAAGTCAATCTTACCACTTCATATTTAAAATCAAGAAAGACTATTATTTTCTATTTCCTCCAGGTATTCCTTTGAGGGGAGAGGGCAGGGGCGATACCAGGGGATAGAACCCAGGGTTATACACGTTTTGCAAGTACGCTATCACTGAGCTGCAACCCCAGCCCATTTTTCACTCTTTGAGACAGGGTCTTGCAAATTTCTGCAGGCTGCCTCTGGTCTCCAACTTGTGATGCTCCTGTGATCCTCCTGCCCCCTACCTCCCGAGTTGCTGGGATTACAGGCCACAGCACCCGGACAGGCAGTCCTTTTTCATTTTGTAAAATATTTAGTTATTTTACCTTACTTACTTGTGAGTAAGAGGAAAATACCCTAAGTGAGAGCTGGCGTAAGGATCAAATTAAATGTATACCCTATGCAGCATAACTCAAATGAATAATATGTTGCTCTAATATTCTACTGTATAATAATATGTACCAATAAATACTATCTTTACTCAATCTTTTTGCTTTTATGTACATAATGACACTTTTAATGTAATTTAATTTCAAACAACTCCTTTATGTATCACAAAATGTTACAGGTTTTTTAAAAGTCACTTTTTAATATCTAATTCTCTATTTTTAAATTACTTTGATATAGCCTTGCATCCAAATGAAGTCCCAAGAAAGTACTTCTGGTAAAGCATCAAGTGACACCACCATTTAAAGAGGACTTTCTTTACTAAAAAGCAGAATAATGACTTTGCTGTCCCAGTTTGGTTTTACTCTATGGCTCTGACTCTCTGCCAAAGTTTCTGCAGCACTTCTGAATACCAAACTACTACTGAAAACATTTTTCAAGTTCTAACACAACTGATTTTTCTCCCTCTTTAACTCACATAAACTGCAGAAACTTTTCCTTTTGTTTAAGTCTCATGGACCTAAGAAACCAATTACAATTAGGCATCAATCAATGTCAACCCCCAAAGTAAATTGAAGAGTACTGTACAGTTTTTAAAAATCAACTTAATCATTTTCATTTTTTAAAGGTAGGTTAAAAGTTGTATATTTGGGCAACTCACCTGATATCTTTTAATTTAAATTTTTAGTTAATTTTAACTCATTTGTAACTCATTTCTAACATTTACACTTCCACTCTGCTTCAGTAACTCACTGCCATGGTCATCTCCATTCTTGCCTGCAATTACTGCAACATGGCTCTCCAATCCTACTCCCAAAGAGTAATGCAAGAATTTCATTCTCAGGTGGATGGCTCTGGCTCTGTCAATTTTCTCCCTTCAAAACCCCAATCCAGCAATTTTTCAACCCCACAGACTATAGTCCACTGATCCTAATACATGATTACTATCGCTCATCCCCTCCCATCTTCACTGTCATCTTTACACATGTTGGATTCCTTAAGCCACCATTATAATGGCCACATGTACATATGATCACTGTCCTTGTCATTACCAAATTGCAACTCTGATTTTGTATTCGATTTTTCACCAGCCTTTCTTCATGCTGCTGAAGAAAGATGAAGAAAAAAGGAAAGAATCATGTTGACTTCGAAATTTCTATCTGTTAAACTAAGAGGTCTTTAATCCTACTTAGCCTAAGCCCATTCACCTTATCATACCCAACTATCTCAGCCTCTCAACTCTTAACTTTATTCATCCACTTATTTACTTATTGCAATACTATTACTTATGCAATAGTAGAGGTTAAACCCAGGGCATCATGCATGCTAGACAAGAACTCTATTCCCAAGCAGTACCCTAGCCCCTTTCTTATTATTTATCTTGAGACAAGGGTCTTCTAAGTTGTGCAGTCTGTGGCCTCAAACACAGTCTTCCTGCCTCAGCCTCCTGAGCTGTTGGAATTATAGGCATGTGCCACAATGTTCAGCTACTCTTTAAGTTTATACCACCTCCTATCAACCTCATTCTCAGTAAATACCTTGCTTTGTACTTCACTAGAAGAGAAGCAATCAAAAGAAAATTCTTTATCCACCGACTCTATTTTTACCACAAATACCTATGTATCTTTCTTTATAACTGTTTAGTTAGTATACAGTTTACTAGGTTTCATCACGACATTTCCATAGATGCATATCATTGTACATTGCTAAATTTCACATTCCCTCATTACCCTATCATGACCCCCCCTCCATTCCCCATTGCTTTCCTCCCCACCAATGGTCCCCCTTCTACTGGCATGTCGTGTGTGTGTGTGTGTGTGTGTGTGTGTGTGTGTGTGTGTGTGTGTGTGAGACACAGGGAGGAGAGGTGAGGCGAGGAGAGGAGAGAGGAGGTAGGGAGGGGAGGGGAGGGAAGGGGAAACAAGGGGGAGGGAAAAGAAAGAGACAGAGAGGGAAAGAGGAAGAGAATGAATTAATTCAGAAATTTTTGCCTTAAGGGAAAAATGTTATGTTTCTCTTGCTTTCCCCCATTACCCTTTCTTATTTCCCCTTCTCCTTCTCTTCAGTCCCTTTCTCCCCATATAGGACCCCCTTCTACTTTGATGACCTATATTTTAGTAATAAATATATATTGAAATCTAACATCCACCCATGAGAGAAAACATGCAATGTTCATCTTTCTAGGTCTGGTTTATTTTGCTTAAAATAATGATCTCTAAAGCCTGGCATGCATCTGTAATCCCAGAAATCGGGAAGGTGAGGCAGGAGGATCAACACAAATTTGAGGCCAGCCTTGTCTACATAGCAAGTTCCAGGATAGCCTGGGCTACACAAAGAAATAGTGTCTCAAAACACCAAACTAATAATCATAATAACAATAATAATCTATAGTTCCATTCATTTTCCAGCAAATGTCATAATTTCATCCTTTATGGCTGAATTTTTCTTATCTACTCATCTGTTGATGGACACCTAGGTTGATTCCACATTGTGTGTATTATAAATACCTCCTCAATAAACATGGATGAGCAGGCTTCTCTATGGGATGTTGACTTACATTCCTTAGGATATATACCCAGAAGTGATATAAGTAGGTCATGTTCTATTTTTAGTCTTTTGAGCGACATTCATTCTGATTTCCATAGTGGATGCACCAACATATATTTCCAACAGCAGTGTACTACAATTCTTTTCTCCCTTCATCCTCACCAGCATTTGTTGTTTGTTTTATTGATGCTAGTTGTTCTGACTGGGATGAGATGGTATCTTAGTGTAGTTTTGATTTACATTTCCCTGATGGCTAAGGATGCTGAAAATTTTTACATGACTGTTGGCCATATGTATTTCTTCTCTTGAGAACTTCCTATTCAGTTCATCTGCCCATTTTTCATTTGGATTATTTGCTCTTTTGGTGCGTAATTTTTTGAGCCCTTTACATATGTTAGACATTAATCCTATGTCTGATATACAGCTGGCAAACACTTTCTCCCATTCTGTACAATGTCTCTTTACTTTAACAATTATGTCCTTTGCTGTACAAAAGCTTTTTAATTACATGAAATCCCATTTGTCAACTCTTGCTATTGTTTCTTGAGATATGGGGTCCTTTTCTGAAAGTCCCAGCCCATACCTGTGTCTTGAAGTGTTTTCCCTATGTTTTTTTCTCTACCAATTTCAAAGTCTCAGATCTTATATTAAGGTCTTTGACCCATTTTGAACTGGCTTTTGTACAATGTGAGAGAGGGGGGATCTAGTTTCAGTCTTCTACACGAGGATGTCCAGTTCTCCCAGCATCATTTGTTGAAGAAGCTGTCTTTTCTCCAACTTAGATTTTTGACACCTTTATCAAACATCACGTGGCTGTAGCTACATGGGTTTACTTCTGGATCCTCTATTCTATTCCATTGGTCTACATTTCAATTTTTGTGCCGGTACCATGCAGTTTTTATTACTATGGCTCTACAGTGGAATTTGAAACCAAGTATTGTGATGCCTCCTGCACTTCTTTCTGCTCAGAATTGTTTTAGTGAATCCAGGTTTTTTCTATTTTTATATGAACTTTAATATTTGTTTTTTTCTATTTCTGTGCAGAATGCCATTGGGATCCATGAGCATGGGAAGTCTTTTTATCTTCTAGTATCTTTTTCAATTTCTTTATTATTTTAAAGTTTTCATTGTAGAGGTCTTTCACTGCCTTGGTTAAGATTATTCCCAGGTATTTTATTCTTTTTGAAGCTACTATGAATGAGATTGTTTTCCTGATTTCTTTCTTGGCCTGATCATTATTGGCATATAGAGAAGCTACTGATTTACTGTATGCTGATTTTATATCCTGCTACTTTGCTGAAAAGTGCTCATCAGCTCTAAGAGTTTCCTGGGTGAGTTTCTGGGGTCTTTTAAATATAGGACCACATCATCAGTGAATTAGGATAATTTAACTTCTTCCTCTCCAATTTAGATCTCTTTTCTTTATCTTGCCTTATTCCTGTGGCTGATAGTTCAATTACTACATTGAATAGCACGGGAGAAGGTGGACAAATTTGTCTACTTCCCTGATTTTGGAAGAAATGCTTTCAGATTTTCTCCATTTAGTGTGATGTTGGCTGGAGATTTTTCATATATGGGCTTTATTATCTTGACATATGTTCCTTCAATTTCTAGTTCCTTCCAGGCTTTTATCATGAAAGGATGTTGACCTTTCTCAAAAGCCTTTTCTGTATCTATTGAGATGATCAGGTGATTTCTGTCTTTAAGGCCATTTATGTGCTGGATTACACTTGCATATGTTAAACCACCCTTGTATTCCTGGAATGAAACCAACCTTATCACAGTTTATAATCTTTTTAATGTGCTAAGTCAATTTGCAAATATGTTATTAAGGAATTTTGCACATACGTTCATCAGGGAAATTAGTCTGCAGTTTTTGTTGTTGTTGTTACATCCTTATCTGGTTTTTGTATCAACGTAATACAGGCCTCACAGAACGAGTTTGGTAGTATTCCTTCCACTTCTATTTTGTGGAATAGTTTGTTTACTCTCCTTTAAAAGTCATGTAGAATTGAGCAGTGAATCCATCTGGTTCTGGACTTTTCCTTGTTGGAATACTCTATTGCTGCTTCAGTCTTACTGTTCCTTATAGGTCTAAGCTGTTTATATCCTCTTGATTTAACTCTGGTGGGTCATATGTGTCTAGGAATTTATCCATCTTGTCTAAGTTTTCCAGATTTTTAGAATATAAATTTTTAAAGTATTCCCTGACGATTCTTTGGATTTCATTGGTCTCTGTTAAAATGTCTCCCTTTTCAACTCAAATGTATTAATTTGAGTCTTCTCTTTCTTTTGGTTAGTTTGGCTGAGGGTCTGTCAATCTTGTTTACCTTTTCAAAGAAAGAGCTCTATTTCATCAATTCTTTTTAATTTTCCATTTTTAATTCTCTATTAATTTCTGCTCTGATCTTTATTAATTCTGTCTACTGACTATGGGTTTTGCTTATTCTTATTTTTCTAAGATGTTGAGATGCATCATTAAGTTATCTGAGTCCTCTCTGATTTTTTAATGTAGGCACTTATAGCTATACCCTTCCCTCTTAGATCTGCCTTCACCATATCACAAAGGTTCTGGTAGGTTTTATTTTTTCATTTTTACTTAATTCAAAGAATTTTTTAACTTCCTCCCTGATTTCCTCAAGAACCCACTGATCATTTAAGACTGGAATGTTCCATTTCCATGTATTTGTATAGTTTCTGTAATTTCTCTTGCTGTTGATTTTACTTTATTCCATTATGGTCCAATAAGATACACAAAATTATTTCTACTTTTCTGTATTTTTTAAGACTTGACTTATGGCCTAAAATGCGATCTATTTTAGCGAAAGTTCTATGAGCTACTGAGAAGACTGTGTATTCTGTAGCTTTTGGATGGACAGTCTATAAAAATCTATTAAGTCCATTTGATATCTTGTGCTGTTTACCACTAAGTTTCCTTTTGATATTTTGTCTGAATTTTCTATTGCTGAGTGTGAGGTATGGTAATTACCCACTACTACAGTATTTGGACCTATCTATCCCTTTATATCCAGTACTATTTTATAAAATTGGATGCACTCATGTTCAATGCATATATATTCACAATTGTTATAGCTTCTTGATCGACTATTCCCTTTATTAATAGGTAATTTGTCTGACTTGTGCATCTGCTGGGGTGGACATCTCTTCCCATTTTAATAGGGGATCTTCTTAGTGAATGGGTTTCTTTTGAGAGCTCAATCCCCAGTACCATTCCCACAAGGTAGACAAACCACTGTAATAGGTACAATACTCAGCCAAACCAGACTTAGAAATACACTTTAAATCACTTAAAGCCAACTACTACACCACCAATGCCTACAGAACAGAAAATGGCAACAATAATATAAAGTAAGTTACAAATTATTTAAGGTGAAAGTAATAATTGCCTGAAATTTAAAAAAGGAGAGGGGAAAGAGCAAGAGGAGAAAGAAAGAAGCAGCAAGTGTTAAGTAAAAGAGAGTAAAAAAGAAGATCCAGAAAGAAAATGAATGTTATGAAGAGGGAGAGAAAAGAGAAAAAGAAAACCTACATAATAAGAAAAAATGTATAAATAAAATTAGAACAATAAGAAATAAAAAATCTATGAGATTTCCTGAGCACTCAGGGTAAAAAATCTGAGATTTCATTTTTAAAAAAATAAAGTAAAAATGATACTAATAGTAAACACAAAAAGATACAAAAGCAGCCAAAGATTAAAAAACTAAAAAAGAAAAAAGTAAAAAATTACATTAGAGAAAAGAGATATGAGGAAAATAAAATTAATGATGAACCCCAGACCAAAATAATAAAAGGCAGACACTGGTATACACATGCAATCCCAGTATCTCGGTAGGCCACGGCAGGAGAATTTTCAGCCCCAGGGCAGAAGTGGCTTGTATAATCCAACAACATCCTGTCTCAAAACAAAAATAAGAAAAGGGATGGGGGTACAGCACTTGCCCCATGGTAAACCCTGGTTTCAATCCCCAGCATAGCAAAGGAAAAATAAAGGTAGAGGAGGAAAGAAATAGAGAAAGAGAGAGGAAAGAAAAAAAAACAGAAGAAAAGATTTAAAAAAAAAAAAAGTACTGGAAGTATTCTCTTATCAATTGGACTCTATTAGGTGAAGGTCTTTTAAAGATAGAGTCTGTTATCTGTGTCCTCTAATATTGGAGTCTATTAGGTGGAGGTCTTTTGAAGATGAAGTCTTTTAACTGACCTTGGCTCTGAGTTGCCAGTCTTCTCTGAAGTTCCCCTCAGGAAATGGACTCACCTCCTCTCCCCAGAAGCATGGGACTACTGTCCACCTTGCCCCAGTCAGTCTCCAGCTGCCCTGACCTCTTAGCATGTGGGCATACTACCTTCCCCCCTCTGTCATGGCCTGCTGCAGCTGTGTTGTACCCTGGGATTGTGGCAAGTTAGTTCCACACTCCCTGAACAGTGATTATTCTTTGTTTTCAGGCCCCAGAAATAGCTCAGTCTCACACAATAGGTTCCCTCTCAAGATAGCACCTGGTCTCAGCTGTCCAAGACATGGAGTGTTTCAAAATTGATCACTTCTCTAATGCTAAATCCCATCCCCCCCATCAGAAGCAATACTGTCTCACCAAATCCCTCAAATGGATCTAGAGCTTCTAGACTATGGTTTGTCCTGTGGGACTGCCAGTCTGCCCACCTGGGCTATTCAGCTTAACATTTTGGGTGAGGGCTCTAGTTCCCCGTTGGGGAGACATGTGTCCAGTTCACTCCCTCTCACGGCTGAGCTCCATTCTACTGAGACCATCCTGTAACTTCCTCAGTGATTTCTGTAATTTTCTAGTCTTTCTCTCTTTGGAATAGAGTCCACTCCTTCCTCCTCTGGGCCCTCGGTTATACCACATCACACAGAGGCTGCCCAGAACCACTTGTGTGCTTTTATTCTGCCTTTCTGCTTATATTGTCTATAATGCACTCTCTTTTGCTTACCTAGGTGCAGTCTCAAGGTCAACTATTAGCCTGGGGTGGTGGCACACACCGATAATCTGAGCACTCAGGATGCTGAGGCAGACGGATCACAACTTCGAGGCCAGCCTGGGCTATATGGTGAGACTCCAGCTCAAAACTAAACAAAAATAAAGTAAGCTGTTAAAATGTTGAAAACCCTGGGCTTGCATATGCTTGATAAATTCCAAGAAAAGCAAGAAGCTAAATACACAAGATACAGCTAAATGATTAGGAGGGAAAAGCAGCTGATGTTAAAATGGAGGCGTATGGGGGCGAGAATGCCAATCATATATGCCTTATGTTCCACCACAAGGACCTTGGCTTTCTCTGAGTGAGATGAAAATACACTGAGGGGTTCTGAGCATAAGCCTGACATTACCTCACATAGATTTTTTAAAATACCACTTCTATGTTATTTTAAAAACTGATTTAGGGTAAGGAAGACCTTTGGGGAAGTTTACTAGAATAATCCACAGCAGGGATAAAGCTAGCTTTGTCCAGGGGGACAGCACCACAGTGGTGAAAAGTGGAAAGTGTTTAGATATATTTGGCAGGCATGGTGGCACATGCATGTATCCCAGCACTCAGGAAGCAGAGGCAAGAGGATCATGACTTTGAGGCCAGGCTGGGCTACACAGCAAGATCCTATCTCAAAGAAATAAAAAAAGGCATCAATTTAGAGCTCCTAGAACCAGAAGGATTAAGTTGTTTTTAACTAAAATAGGGGATCAAATAAAGCATTTAACACAGAATTTGGCACCAGTAGCTATTATCACTTAACTGGTGACATATGGGTCTAACAGACTTAAGCAATGCATTTACATTCACCTTATACACACTAATTCTGCTCATAACAAGTTAATAAATACATATTTTGAAACTAAAACATACAAAATATTTTAAGAAAAGTAAAACTAAAACACAAAGCCACTTTCAACAAAAAGAAACACACATCCTTCAAAAGGATACAGTTGTTACTGACCTGATGAGACTGGTTATATTCCAGTTAGAACATGTCACCAGTTAATTATTATTCATCCATTTAATTCCACAAACAAATGGGTGCTGATCTTAGCACTAGACATGAGCCATAAGTAAAAATACACTTAGGAGAAGTACTATTAATCAAATAATCACAAGTTTGTTTAATTTCACTGGCTAGAAGTTCCAGAATAATGTTAAATACAGTAATAAAGTTAATTTTTAATGGTCAGATTTGTATATTTTAACCTTATACATCACATTGGTTTTGTCTTCTAGCAAATCCAACATGTAAGTATTATATTTACCAAAAAGAATAAATTACAATTGCTCTCCATAGAGTCCTTAAAAACAGTATGCATTGTTAGCAATTAAAATAATTTGATCCTAAATAAATGTATATAATATCAGAATCTGTGTGTAAAGCAAGATTCTACCTGTATATTATCTAACATCTGCCTTATTTAACTCTGTAATTTCTAACAACATTACAGCATTTACATTGATGATCCATCTTTTCACCTCACCCTCTCAGTTCATAGTTCTTTGTGATTTGGGAGTCCTACCGACTTTCATTTCTGTTTCATATTAGCCTGTTTATTGCTCAGCACTGCTATGCTGTCAAAGGCCTTAAACTTGAGTAGCTAGTTAGGGTTAAAGTCTGGGCTAGATTTAGGATTGTTGTTGTTGTTAGGTGCCGTGGAGTTGTGTCTGACTCACAGTGACTCTCATAGGGTTTTCAATGGCTGACTGTTTTGGGATTGCCTCACGAGTGGATTGCCACATCCTTCTCCCATTTTTATGGTGCTGGGACTCGAACTCGGCACCTCAGAGACTGCAGAGTGGTGCTCTACCAACTGAGCTAAATCTCAGCCCTAGAATTCAGGATTAGCTAGTATAAATCCAGCTTTCTTTATATTAAACTCTCTAACCCTGACTAGATTTTCTGGTCATTTGCTTTCATGGTGTTCCTTTGCTACCTGTCATCCTGGACCATTCCTGCCACTGTCTCCTCAGCCCTTAAACCAATTAGCAACACAGTATAGTAGTTCCCCTTTATCCACAGGAGATACATTCCAAGACTGAACTCTTGTACAGTACTAAACCTTATATGTACTGTTTCTTCTACATTTATATACCTATGATAAAGTTTGGGGCTGGGGTTGAGCTTCATTGGTAGAGTGCTGCTCTGCACTTTCTGAGACCCCAAGTCTGGCACCCCACTTCCCAAACAATCTCAACACAATCAGCTATTAAAAACCCCATGAATAGCAGAGAAGCACTGACATAGAGCCAAGCATAGCACAGTGTTGGGGAGTGTTTTGCTCTGTTGCACACAGGGTCACTATGAGTTAGACCTGATTTGACAATACCTAACAACAACAACAACAACAACATGCTAAAGTTTAATTTATAAATTAGATACAGCAAGATTTAAAACAGTAATAATAAAATAAAATAATCATAACAATATTCCGTTGTAAAAGTTATGTGAAAGTGATCTCTCTCAAAACCTTATTGTACTAAAAACCTTAGCAACCTCAGGATATACTTTTTTCCATTCCTTATTAAGTCAAAATTTTCAACCTTTTCTCCTGCAGCACTTTCTAGCTATTTTTTGGCATATCTGAATTGCCTATCTCACTATTTTTGTGCTTTTCCTGAACATATGCACTGCAATGCAGAGAGTTGATTTGATAACCAAAATAGCTACTCAGTGACTAATGGGTGGGTAGCATATACAGCGTAGACAAAGATGATTCCCATCTCTGCCCTGCCAGAATGGAGCAGGATGGCATAAGATTTCATCACACTACTCAGAACAGAATGTAACTTAAAACTTACCATTTGTTTATTTCTGTAATTTTCCATTTAATATTTTCAGACTATGGCTGACCATGAGTAACTGAAACTACAGAAAGTGAGAACACAGATAAATGGGACTACTCTATCACTTGAGACCAGAGAACACAATTAACAAAAAGAACAATCAAGGGAAGAGCTAGTTTTTATGTACACATTTTCATAGTTCTACACTGAAAATTCTCTAAAGCAGTACTAAGCATCCCTTTGTACTGTCTCTCTGATTTCTTGGCTTTCCTCCCCCCACTGGACTCATTTTCCTTTTCATGTGAGTCCGTCTTCCCTTTTTGAGACTCTGAATCTACTTATTAAGTGCAAACCAAGTATGAAATCTAATCATAGGTCTTTTATAATAAGCTAAAAGGGACTTCAAAGATCAGCCTACTTACAGATAAGGAAATTAAAGCTTAGAGATTAAACTATTTGCCCAATGTAACAAAGCTAAGCAATACGGCTGAATCAAGGAGCTAGGAGTCTTGATTAGTTTTTCCTATTTTGTTGCTTCAAGTAAGTTCACTTAGTTAAATACTCTTAGACTATATTTACTAGTTAGAAAGCAAAAGGGCTTCTTTGCTGTAATCTAATCTGAAGGGATGCTTAGCTGTTGGTATATTCATGTGACTAAATCCAAGGAGTGACGTCATGCTATACACACCATATAATTATGGTTAAGTGTTGAGATCAGTTAGTTATATCTATATGTGCTCTGCCTGCAGACGTAGCCGGATGGCATACGATCCCGTCAGATCTTGGAAGCTAGGCAGGGTCAGGCCTGGTTAATACTTGGATGGGAGACCACCTGGGAACACCAGGTGCTGTAGGCTTGGGAGAAGGACCCAGCAACCCCCTCCCAAAAATCAATCTGCCATTGAAAACCCTATGAATAGCAGAGAAGTACTGACAATAGTGTTTCACCTGTTGTATGTAGGGTCGCTATGAGTCGGATACCAACTTGATGGCACCTAACAACAACATATGTTCTCTTACACACACACACACACACACACACACACACACACACACACACACACACACACATATATTTTTCCCCAGTACTGGGGGTAGAACCCAGGGCCTTGAGCTTGCATGCTCTGCAAGTGCTGGACCACTGAGCTGCATCCTCAGTCCAGTTTTTCACTTTTTGAGACAAGGACTCTCTGTTATATTTTTGAAGAAACAAAGTTAACCTAGACAGAATTCTCTCGTTTATTTTCATAATTAGTACAGGGTAACTCTTAATATTTAGAATTAAGAAATTATTAATGAATTAAAAGTAAATTTTTGATAAATACACAGTATTTACATTAATCTAATGAGAAGTCTCCATGATCCAAAAGCAGAAATATTCAAAAATAAATGCACGTTTTAGCTGTTACTCCTTCTTATATGACTTAATATGACTACAACATTGGTGGAAGGCATCAAGTAAAAGGGAAATGATTAAATGAATTCTCTTGCACATTAACATGAACTAAGCACTCTTGATTATACTACATGGCCATTTACATGGCCATTTTGTCCTTTTCACATTGATTCTATATAATTCTTCTTTCAACCTCAAAAGTAACCTGTATGCAAGGCATGGTGGTGGCATATCCCAGCACATGCAAGGCTGAGGGAGGTGGATCTGGAGTTCAAGACCAGTCTAAAGCTAGATTGTGAAATCCTGCCTTTAAACAAACAATAAAACAACTAGCTTCTACTCTCGTAGACACCTGGTACTAGCTTTCATTTCAATATGCTACTACTATGACTAATATCTCCAATGAATACATAATTTCAGACTTTTTTAACGAACTTCATTTTAAGAATGATTCTTTTTTAACTTCTAAAAGAGCACTGGAATCTTATACTGTACATAAAGTACTAACACGTATTATATCTGTGAAAATAAGTTTAATGGAAACTATTAGAATTCTCACCTAAACTTTAATGTATATAGCAAAATGGTTTGGCCAGCAATGGGAAAAAACAACTTGTTTGCTAATGTAAAATAAATCATATGCTTAGAATAATAATTAAAACTATAATAGAAGAAAGGTACATATATAGAGGAAGTTTAGTACCTAAGAAGAGATGAAAATAACATTTAAAAAATTTCCTGTGTCATGCTTGTGATTTTCTGGTAGACATTCATTCAAATAAAATATGCTAAAATCTTGTATCAGAATTTTCCTTTTCTTTTTTCCAATTTACAGTGTTTCCCTATTTACTTTCAAAAAGAATTTAGGAGAATGACCAACAATTAATTATACACAAAGAGAGTGATCATATTCAGAAGTGGCAGGGATATATAACAAGATGTTAGGAAAGTATTACAGATGGTGGATTAGAGCCAGGAGTGGTGGTGTACACCTGTAATCACAAGCAGAGGCAAAAGGATCACAAGTTCAAGGCCAGAGGTTCAAGGCCAGATGCAGCCTGTGTAATTTAGTGAGACTCTATCTCAATTCAAAAAATGAAAAATGGGCTAAGGGTGCAGCTCAGTGGCAGAGCACTCACAAAGGATGCGCAAGGCCCTTGGTACAGTGCAAAAAAAAAAAAAAAAGGCAGAGTGAAGCAGCGTCCTTGTGACACTGTAAAACAAAGGAGTTAGAATAGAAAGCAGTGGACTCTATTCCAAAGATAGAAAGACTGGAAACACAGAATCACAAAGGAGATTATAGGATGGTCCTAAAGTGCAGAACTGAGCAGCAAGGTAAGAAGGACCCATCTCCAACTGGGCTCCCCAGCAGGGGAGAGGAAATGAAATCTTCACCCAAAAAGGTAAGCAGGACAGCCCTGGCAGACAAACTGGCAGACAGACTGGCAGTCCCACAGGACAAGCCCATAATCCTTGAGTCCCTGGGACCTCTAGGACCCTCTGAGGCATCTGAAGTGATAGTGGTGCTTCCTAAGAAAGTCCTTTTGCAATGCTCCTTATCTCAGAGGGGCATGACCAGGGACCATCTTGAGAGGGAACCAATTGTGTGAGACTGAGCTACTGGCCTGGAAACAAAGAACAATCAGGGGTCAGGGAGCCTGGGGGTAACCTGCCACAATCCAGGGTGCAACAGATCTGCAGCAGGCAGTTTCAGTGAGGAGGAAGGTGGAATGCCCAAGGTTCAGGCAGCAGGAGGCTCAGGAAAAGTGGATGGCTGCTAGCCTCAACACCCTAGGAGAGGAGACAACTCCATCTCCTGAGGGGAACTTCTGGAGACTGGCAACTCTAAACTGAGGTTAGATAAAGGATTCCACCTTCAACTGACCTCCACATCCACCTAACATATCCCAATATTAGAGGCCACAGAAAGAAGCTGCTCCAATCTGCTACCATTTTTTAAAGTTCTTTTTCTGATATGCTACAGATTGAACCCACAGCTTTGCATGGGACAAGAGCTATATACCACTGTGCAATATCCTCAGCCCTTTTCAAATGTTTTGCTTTAAGAAAGGATCTCACTGAATTGCACAGGCTGCCTCTGGCTTGAGACTCAAGTTCCTCCTGCTTGGGCTTCCCAAGCTGCTGGATTTGCAGGGGTGCAACACTCTATCTTTTTTTTCCCCTCTTTTTCTTTTTTCTTTCACTTTATTGTTAATTTTGTTTTAGTCAATTCTCTGTTGTCTAGTATAATTTTTATCTTTTTTGTTTTCTATTTTTTGCTGCCTGTGTATCTTTTTCTACTTACTACATTTTTATTATCATTTTTATTATTTTTTAAGAAAAGAAATATCCTAGGCTTTTTACTTCTTACTGCTCTTAAGTTTACCTAATTTTGTTAACACATTTTTCTTTATTGTAGAATTGGAGGGTTTTCCTTAATCTTTTGCTAATTTTCCTCCCTCTTCCTACTATTCATTTACTTTCTAGATCTTTTTTTCTTTTAATTAACCTGTGTGCTTCTTTCTTTCTCCTCTTGCTCTGCTTCCTCCCTTTTATTTCAGACAATTACTGTTTTTACCTTCATCCTAAATTATTTGTAACTTCATAGCTTACTCTACATTATTTTCTGTTGTATGGTTATTAGCAGTATAGCAGTTGGCTTTAACTAATTTAAAGCATATTTCCGCATATGGTTTGGTGGAGCATTGCAATATTATAGTGGTTTGTCTTCTCTGGGAGTGGGACTAGAGATTGAGCTCCCAAGAGAAAGCTGCTCACTAAAAAGATCCTCAAATAAAATGGAAAGAGATAGCCATCCCTACAGATACACAAACCACAAATCAGAAACACAAGAAAATGTGAAAAAGCAAGTCAACATGTCTCCTCCAAAAGACCACAATCCTTTAGTTGAATCCAAAGATACTGAAATGTCAAAGAATTAAAATTCTACTTCTAAAAACAACCACTGACTTGAAAGAGAACACAAACAAGCAGATAAATGAAGTAAGGAAATCAATACAGACTTAGATCAGAAAGTCACCAATGTAGAAGACAGAGTCAGCAAAAATGGATGAGAAATTCAGTAAGGAAATTGGGATTTTGAAACAAACAAAAATGTTGGAAATAAAGAACTCAATAAATCAAATAAAAAACAGTGGAAAGCACCACTAGTAGACTATAGCAAGCAGAAGATGGAATATCAGGGACAGAAGACATGGTTGAGGAAATACTACATTCAGATGTCAATGAAGAAAAAGAAAAGAACAGAACCACAACTTCCAAGAACTCTAGGACATGATCAAGGGACCAAACCTAGAATCCAGGAGGTAGAAGGAGCTGAGACAAATGGTGCTTGGACTACTAAATATCCTCATGTAGAAGGTTGAAACTAGATCCCTCTCTCTAAAAGCTTATACAAAATTCAATTCAAAATGGATCAAAGACCTTAATGGAAGATCTGGAACTTTGAAACTGCCAGAGGGAAAACAATTCAACACATAAGCATAGGCAAGGACTTTCTGAATAGGATCCTAAGAGCACAGAAACAATAACAAGATCTGACAAATGGGGTTGTGTAAAACTAAAAATAAAAAGTTTTTGCACAGCAAATGACACAATTATCAGAGTGAAAAGACAGTCTACCAAATGGGAGAAAATCCTTGCCAACTATACATCAAACAGAGGACTAGTATCTAGAATAAAGAACTCAAAAAATTAAACACCAAAAGGGCAAATAATCCAACCAAAAAATTGGGAAATAAGCGTAAATACAAATGATCAAACATCATATGTAAAAAAGGCTCAACATCCTCAGTCAGTGGGAAAATGCAAATCAAATCTACATTAAGAAAGTCGGGCATGGTAGTGTACACCTGTAATCCCTGCAACTTGGAAGTGGAGGCAGGGAGATGGCAGGTTTGAGGCCAGAGGCATCCTGTGTAACTTAGTGAGATCCCGACTCAAGATAAAAAATTTAAAAATGGACTGGGGTGCAACCCAGCTTTAGAGCACTTACAAAGTATCTGCCCAGGGTTAATCCCCTCAGTACAAAAAAAAAAAAAAAAACCTACATTGAGATAACATCTCACCCCAATCAGAATGGCTAGCAACAAAACATTATATTTTCTGAGCTGTTACAACATAATTTTCTGTTCTGTGGGCATTGGTGGTACAGTAGTTAGCTTTAACTGATTTAAAGTGTATTTCCATATCTGGTACAGTCGAGTATTGTACTTGTTACAGTGGTTTGTCTGATACATACTTCTCAGGTACTTCTGTTATTTCCTTGACTTCACTTTAAGATCATCTATTTTTTTATTGAGCTCCATACAAAACAAAACAAACAGCTAGTGCTGGCGAGGATGCATGTGGGGATCTCCCATCTGGGTGGGCCACGTAGGGAGATGAGGTCCCACGCACCTGCTGGGGGTGAGACTGAACAGAGACATACAACCACTCCGAAAACTTTCAGGGAGGTAAGTCAGCTTTATTTTCACCGGGACAGTCTTTTAAGCAGTTGCTTACATGGAGCATTAGATCATACTATTAGCCAATGTGAATGAGTTGCAAGAATTTGGCGGGGGCCACACCCAGGGGACATCTGAGGAGCGTCATCTTGGCTTCTAACCTCCAGGCCAAGGGAGTTGTCTTCAAGGCCCAAAAAGTCATTTCCCAATGAGGCGAGCCAGATCTCCCCACTGTCCCTTAACCAGACTCGAGATGTATTAGATAGACTCAAACCCAGGGTCTTTGGGAATCGGGGTCCCAGAAATCCTGCCCCATAAATGTAGAGAGAAAGGAACCCTAATATGTCACTTATGGGAAGATAGGATGGTACAGCCACTATGGAAGTCAGTACAGAGGTTCCTCAAAAAACTAAATTAGAACATTTGACCCAGCTATACCACTCCTGGGTATATACCAGAAGAACTGTAAGTCAACATACCATAGAGATACTTACTTGCTCATCCATGTTTATTGCAGCACTACTCACAATAGCCAAGATATGGAATCAACCCAGGCGTCCATCAGCAGATGAGTGAATAAGGAAAATGTGACAGATATACACCATGGAGTTTTATTCAGCCATAAAGAAGGGCAAAATTATGGCATCTTCTACAAAATGGATGGTACTAGAGATCATCATTTTAAGTGAAAAACGCCAAACCCAGAAAGAAAAACATCACATTTTCTCTCACATGTGGACTTTAGATTTCAATACATATCCAATATTAAAATATATAAATCATGAAAGTAGAAGGGGCCCATGTAGGGGGAGAAAAGGGACTAAAGAAGAGGGTGCAAAAAGAAAGGGTAATGGGGGAAAGGAAGGGAATTATCACATTTTTATCCTCAAGACAAAATTTGGATTTATGTATGTATGTATATATATATATATATATATGATATGTAAAGATATAGACATATAAAAATAAGATGCAAATAAAGGGAGGTCATCAGTGGGGAGAAGGATGGGGGAATGAAAGGGTAATGGAAGTGAACAGAACAATGAATAATGATATGCACATATGGAAATGTCATAATGAAACCCATTAAGTTGGACACTAAAAAATTATTAATAAAGCAGTGTGAGACAATCAAAAAAAGTCTAAATAGTTAAATGTCTGGAAAAAGAAAAGACTAAGGAACTATTTCACATTAAAGTAGATTTAATTAAAAGAGAAAATGTGTCCACAGGACATGCAAATACAGGATATCTAGCAAGATTTTGCTATTGGATAGCTATGCCAAAGACCAGGAGACAGTCCAATATGGGAAAGTAAAAAAACTGAAGAGCGCTTTCTAGACCTTTTGTTTTCTTAATTACTCTTTGCTGTTTCCTTCTTTCTCTCCTTGCCCTGAGCCACCTTCCATTTTATTTCAGGCAATTACTACTCTCACTTTCACCCTAAACAAACTTCATAGCTTACTCTGTATTGCCTGCAGCTGTAGCCCTGTGGCATCCGATCCCGTCAGATCTTGGAAGCTAAGCAGGATCGGGCCTGGTTAGTTCCTGGATGGGAGACCGCCTGGGAACACCAGAAGCTGTAGGCTTGGGAGAAGGACCTGGCAACCCCCTCCCAAAAATCAATCTGCCATTGAAAACCCTATGAACAGCAGAGAAGCACTGACAATAGTGTCTCCCCTGTTGTACAGAGGGTCGCCATGACTCGGATACCGACTCCACGGCACCTAACAACAACAACAACAACAACAACATAATTTTCTGTTCTATGGTCATTGGTGGTACAGTAGTTAGCTTTAACTGATTTAAAGTGTATTTCCATATCTGGTATAGTCGAGTATTGTATTTGTTACAGTGGTTTGTCTGACACATACTTCTCAGGTACTTCTGTTATTTCCTTGACTTCACTTTCATCTACTTTTTTAATTAAGCTCCATATAAAGTAAATGTAGGAAACTGTGGGACAAGCTCATGCTTCCAACTATGAAATATAAGACCATCCCTCAATGAATTTAGAATATATTTTATTTAGCTATCTCATCAGTTGTAGTTGTAAAATTGTTCTTTCTGTTTGGAAAACAATGAAGGCTAATTTGCTTCAAAAATGATATTTAAGGGGTGGTAGATTCTTAAATAGTCTATAAACAGCCTTTATTTTTAGACCATATTAAAATGTTAAAACTAGCTGGGCGTGGTGGCACACGTCTGTAATCCCAGCGGCTTGGAAGGCGGAGCCAGGAGGATTGCAAGTTCGAGACCAGAGGAAGTCTATGTAACTTAGCGAGACCCTGTCTCAGGAAGTAAGGGAAAAAAATAAAAGGGCTGGGGGTACAGCTCAGTGGTCCAGCACTTGCAAAGCATGCAGGCATGAGGCCCCAGGATCAACCCCCAATACCACAAAATAAAAAAAAAAGTTAAAACTAAAAAATAAATAAATAAAAAGTATTATAATACAGCTACTTGAGAAGCTGAAGGAAGAGGATCATTTGGGTCCAGGAATTAAGATAACAGCTCAGAAAATATAATGAGACCTCCATCCCCCTCCCCCCAAAAACAGTATAATTAAGGACCCAGCAACCCACTCCTGAAACAATTCACTATTGAAAACCTTATGAAGAGCAGGTCAACACTGACATCGTGCCAGGGATGGCACAGTATTGGCAAGTGTTTCATTCTGTTGTACATAGGGTCTCTATGAGTTGGACCCAACTCAAAAGCACCTAACAACAAGTTTTTGTTGTATTCTCAGCTCAGAAATAAAATTTGTTTTGAACTTTAATTTCCTTTTAATTTTTCTATGCCTTCATTTTAGCACAGGTATAAAATTAGAGGCTTAAAGCAAAACTGGTTAAAAGTTTTACTATTATTATTCTATTTCACATTTAATGGATCGATATTCCCTTAAAAACTTGAACATTTTATGTATCAACATTATATTCCTTTCTTATGGTGTTAATAACAAAGTAACCAGAAGTGTTCATTTAATAACTATAAGTGAGTAGGATAGAATGGCAGTGATAATCCCTCCAGGGCTTCAAAGTGTGCTTTCCCTAAAATATTCATCATATAGTATACAACAAATGGCTATCTGAGACTTTTAGAGGAAGAAAAAAAGCACCCAAGGACATCTGGGGCCTATCTAACTACTTATATAGAAATTAAAGATTGCTCTACATATAGAAATGCTGAGATTACTTGTTGCAAAAGGACAATTAGAACAAAAGGAGACATCTACAACAAAATGAGTATGCCTCAACTGCTTATTGGTTCTGTGTGTCTTCTGCAGGATTTATCAGGATTGTTTCTATGGTAACATAAGATCAATCACATCATGCACTGGAGGAAGTAATCAGAAGTATGAATTTTTTTACCATTCTACCTTATTTGTTCTGTATTAATTAGAAGATTAGCCAGAAAAATTATTATGTGGAAACTTGTTCAAGAAGTTTAATAAACTGCTTCCTTAAATTAGGAGGTTTTAGAATTAAAAGACCCTGACAGACTCAGGGTCATTACAGTATAAAGACACTTGAAAACATAAAGACACAGTGTATAAAGTGTGGACAAACTTTGTATGCATTATCTCATTTAACCTTCATTCACAATCCTATTCAGTTGGTGGTATTATCCTTGTTTTTTAGGTAGAGGTAGGGTTCTCAGAAGTGATTTGTAAAAGTTGGAAAGTTGGGAGTCTTCCCATCTAATAAAGCAGGAAAAGGCAATAACAATAACAATGAGTCCAAGCTGTTCAGACTCAGGCTGGTATGTGGATAGAGCCAGTGGCTAGTAGAGGTTTACCATTTCTTCTTACTGAACTGTTCCAAGGTTCAGTAAAATCATAAACTGAAGAACTGTACTGCAGGTGCAAGAACAAAGAAACTTTAAAAAGTAACAAATTTTGACGAATGAATCTTGCTTTAAGCTCCAATAGCTGCATTTTGGGAAGCAAACCTCAAAATGTCTGAATCACCAAATACCTTACGTGTTAATGGTACTATAACTTAAGGAAAATCTCAGTCAAAATTTAAATTCCCATAAGAAATAGTATTCCTCAAATTTCTGAATATGGCTGTATGTCTCAGAACTCTCAGGAATTTCTGAATGGCAAGTTCTATGTAATGTTTGTGTCCACTGGGCTTAGAAAGTACATTCTCTTTCATGAAACTGTTAAAAAAATTAAAGCCAATGAAGTATTTAAATATTAGAATGGCCTTGGGCTCTAAACATAAACATTCTGTAATCCTTGATAAATTAAAACTTACTCAAATTTATCTGATCAAAACTGATCAATGAAAAGTACTGAGTCCCTAACTCTCCATGAGTATGGAACACTGTATTTTTACTCCTTTATAAAACTACTAAAAATAAATTTATTTGGTTTGCACCCTAAAGATCACTATTTCACTTAAAATTTTTTCTTTTAATTAACATGATCTGTACACATAAATTTTTAAACATGTAATACCCACACTTGACAGAACTTGAATGCCCCTTCAGGAGAGGCACTTACCAAGTGTCCAGCTTAAAAAGAAGAGGGCATAGTTCTAAGTCTATCTGTGGTGGAAAACAGGACAAGTGGACAGCCAAGTAAAACTGGGGAAACTGGCCCCTGGAAAAACTGCTTGGGTTTGTAACTCACCTAGAGGCTGAGTAGTCTAAAACAACTGGTTCTTGGACTTTTGAATTTCATGAATCAGTATAAATTTCAAATTAAATGTTGAGAACTGACAACAGTTTGCTAATCTTGTGCTTGTTTTGACATATTTTTCTTTAAAAAATAAAATACACCCAGGCACAGTGGTGCATGCCTGTAACCCTAGTGATTCTGGAGGTAGAAGCAGGAAATCACAAGTTCAAGGCCAGAGGCAGCCTGCATATCTTAGCAAGACCCTCTCTCAAGATAAAAAAATAAATAAAATAAAAAAGGGGCTGGGGTGCAGATTAGTTGTAGAGTGCTCCAAAGTATGTGCAAGGCCTTGAGTTTAGCCCCCTAGTACCATAAACAAAATGATATAAATGATATAATTTACTGCCTTCACTATCATTTTATAAAAGAAACAATTTAACACAATCTATCCCTCTTCCCAATGGGAGAAGGACATGGCAATCTACTCCCAAGGCAATCTGAAACAATCAGCCATTGAAAACCCTATGAGGGTCAACTATGAGTTGGACACGACTCGACAGCATCTAACCACATCCCTCTTCCCCAAGGAAGATATAGTCTCAGAGTAAGAAAATGCTTTGAATTGGTATCATTAATAGCTAATTAAAAATATTACATAATTATTATTTTTATTGTATGCAATATTGGTGAAACAACTATTGTGGAACAAGCATTGCAAATCAACAGTCCAAGATATACTGCTGAAAGTAAAGATTCCCAAACAATGATCACTAAACAGCTTCAAAAATAATGAATCATGGATCTCATCCAGACCTACTGAAATAATCTGTGGTTGAGATGCCCAGTTTTTTCATGAACAGTTGGGTTTAGGCATATATATATATATATATATATGCATACATGTATATGTATATATATATATATATATATACATACACATACATACATACACATACATACACACACATACATACATATATATATGCTTAAGTAGAATTAAAGCAGTTCTTGATAATAGTAATATCCCGTCTGATTTGTTGGGGCAACAAAAATCCCAGGTAGAAGTCTATAATCATTTGGGTGTAATGTGATTATTCCCTAAAGTTGATTTGCTTAGACTTAGTCCCCAGGGTAGCATTATGGGAGGTGGTGAAACCTTTGGAAGGTAGAACCTAGTAGGAGGTCTTTAAGTTATTGGGGCATGCCATCCTTCCTCCCTCTTTTCCTCCCTCTCCCTGCCCTGGCTGAAGTTGTGACCATCTGTACCCCCATACACTCTTGCCACTGCCAACCACCATCCTCTAGTAGATGCCAAACCATCCTCTAGTAGGGCCTCCTGATCTTGGACTTTGAACCTAAAAGTTGTGAGCAAAATAAACTTCTCTTTTCCTCATAAGTATCCTGTTACCAGTATTTCATTATAGTAACACAAAGCTGGCTAACACAAAGTCCTTTGGGGAAAGCAAATGGAATGGTGCTTGGGGTTCAGATATTTGTGTGTGGTAGACTCCCATCAAAGAACGGGGTGGGGTGTACTAAGAACTGCAGTATGCCAGAGCTGGAGGGTTAGCAGGAAGGGTACTAGCACTCCAGTTCTCCAGGAGGATCAGAATATTAGACACAGGTAACACACTCAGGAAGAAATGAAGGCAAAAACCTAGGTTTTTAACTGGTACCACCCTAACACATAGAAAATGTGGTTACATGGGATTACCAACTGTTACAGTTTGGATACCAGCTGTCCCCTAAAAGGACCCCGTATTGAAAGATTGGGGCTGGGATTTAACTCAGTCGGTAGAGCGCTGCGCTGCAGTCTCTGAGGTCCCGAGTTCAATTCCCAGCACCACAAAATGGGAGAAGGACCTGGCAATCCACTCCCAAGGTAATCCCAAAATGATCAGCTATTGAAAACCCTGTGAGGGTCGCTATGAGTTGGATACCGACGCGATGGCACCTAACTAACATTGAAAGATTGGTCTTAGATGCAAGCAGGTTCAGAGGTGGGGCTTTTGGAAACTGATTGGATCATGAGGGCACTGTCTTCATCACTGGATCAGTCCACTGATGGATTCAAAATTTGTTTTTTGTTTTTATTTTCCCATTTTATTTATTGTTCCCTTTATTAGTGAATGAGGATGGGGTACAGAATAATAAAGCATTGGCTTTTTCCATTATGCAACCATTACATCACTTCTGGCTACACTTTCATCAACCCACAAGGTTTATGGAGCCTTATGGCTAATACATAGTAAAACTCAAATGCATATTTAAGTTATATTCCCCTATGGATCCAAAATTTGAATAGACTATTGAGAAATGATGGAACTGTGGACAGCAGGTCCTGGCTGGGGACAAGACATACCTTGTCCTTGGCTCCTTTGTGTGTCTCTTGCTGCTTCCTGGCAACCATGCAGTGAACAACTTTGCTCTTCTACGCCCCTCTACCATGATGTTCTGCCTCACTGTAGCCCATAAACAACAAAGCTAGTTGACCATGGACTGAAACCTCTAAAACTGTGAGCCAAAATAAACCTTTCCTCCCTTTAAATTGTTTCTCAGGGAAGTGAATGTGAGCAATGTACAATGAAATGCATGTATGGAAATGTCATGATGAGACTCATTAAGTTCTACCTTAAAAATTGCTAATATAAAAAGTTTTAAAATACATACATACATACATACATACATACTATTTCATGGCAATAAAAAGTCTCACCAACTATCAGCAAGACCCAAGCATGAAGAATAATTTGTTTTAAGCCCTGGGATTTTAAAACTATGTAAGGATTAGCTAAGAAAGTACCTCACATAGTGCTGGTGCATACTAAGTATTCAATACATATGTGTTGAACAGTCATTTTTTGGCTTAACTATTACTTTTTCTCATGCTTAGAGGAGGTTTTGGGATACTGGGAAATATATATTGTTTAAAATAGGACAGGGTGAGCCAGAGCCATGTTGTATATATATAATCATAGCAACTCAGGAGGCTAAGGCAGAGGGATCATAAGTTCGAGGCCAGAGGCAGCCCACACAACGTAAGAAGACCCTATTTCAAAATATAAAGTGGAGGAGCTGGGAGTGTGGAATGATAAAGCACTTGCCTAGCATGCACAAGACCTTGGGTTCAACTCCCCCAGTACTGCAAAAATAAAGTATAGGACAGCATAATAGGTTTAATGTATCATACATATGGTTTCAGCGGGGAACCTTTTCCTTTGAGGAAACATTCAGAACAAAAGTAAGCAATACACAGGTTTTTCTCAACTATCAGGAGCTATAGAAGGTAACAATATTATGATTTTTTTTAAGTTCCTAATACTTGACTCTGGAACACAGACAATATTTAGTTTTTGCAGACTGGAAATGTTTTTCTTCAGATGCTGCCTATATTGTTGTTGTTAGGCACTGTGGAGTTGGGTCCAACTCATAGCAACCCTTATAGGGTTTTCAATGGCTGATCATTTCAGGACTGCTTTGGGAGTGGATTGCCACGTCCTTCTCCCATTTTTGCAGTGCTGAGGCTTGAACCGAACTCCTCAGAGAGTGCAGATCAGCACTCTTCCAACTGAGCTAAACCCCAGCCCACTGTCTACACTTTTTTTTCAGTGAACATCAGTTCATTCTGGAAGACCTGGCTGGCAGATTGTTAGCGAAGGACTGAATATTTGCTACCAACAATCTCCACAGTAGACAGCACAGAAGAGGTCTAGAGTTCAGGCACCAGAGCCAAACTATTGAGTTTGAATCTAAACTCATGTCTACCTGGATCTTGGACCCTATTCAAACTACTTAGTCTCTATGTCTTATTCTCCTCCTCTGTAAAGTAGGGGATAACAATTATACCTACCTAACAGAGTATTTCCTCCATGTGTCTGTCAGCTTGTCAAGGGCTTGTTTGTTGCTCTGATTCTGAAAGCTATGCCACCAGTATTTTAGATACAGCAGGGCCTCCCATGGTGGACAGATTTCAGCTGAGCTTCTAGACCAAATCAGGCTACGGTGAAGGACCTGGCAGCCCACTCCCGAAACAATTAGCCATTGAAAATCTTATGAGTAGCAGAGAAGCATTGTCAAATATAGTGCTGGAAAATAAGTCCCCCAGGCTGGAAGGCATTTAAGAAATGACTAGGGAAGAGTTGCCTTAATGATGGCAATGGAGTAAAGCCCCTGGGACCTCTTTTTGTTAATGTGGCATGACTCAAAATGAGAAGAAACATAGTGGCTATAACAATGGGCTCAAACATAAAAAGATCATGTGTACTGCAGTGTTGGGTAATATTGTACTGTGAGTCAGACTCAACTGCACCCAACTACAAAACTGAGTACTTATAAAAAGTAAATGACTCTAGGATATATGGTAAGTATTCAGTGTTACTTTATCAAGTAATGGTGGAAGATGCACATACCCCCTATGTCCTCTCCCCACCAAAGGACCCCTGACAATGCTTAAGGAGATTTTGGACCATCTCAGCAGTGGAGGAGAGGGACTGCTACTGTTATCTAGTGAGCAAAAACCAGTGATGCTGATAAACATCTCATAATGTAGAGGACACTTTCTCTTACTCTTCAGCAAAGAATTATCTGGCCTAAATGTCAATAGTGCCAAGGCTGAGAATCCCTAGTCTTTGATTATCCTAGGAGACATACAGGTACTCTAGAGGCCTGAAGCTCAGAAACTATTTGAAAACTATTTAGGAAAACAGAAACCAACCAGAGTAGGAAAGGAAAGTGGCAGAATTAGTATGTGCCTTCTATGAGCAAGTTTAAAAGGGCACATACATACTAAGGACAAGGCCAAGAGTTTCAAGTTAGAGCCAAAACATGAAAAATGGGGTAATGAGATTCTAGGTAAGATACTAAAGGGGAGGTAAAAGAAGCTAAAATTTGGAATTGCAAATAGGAGTTGCATGCTGGGAACCACAGAGGCTGATACTTGACCTCTCTGATGAATATTTTTGGTATAATGAAATAGAGTCTATAGAATTAATTTATCAATTCCAAAGTTGAATACATCAAGATGTATTTTTGCCTCAGAATAAAATCTATGAGGGGAAGAATTTTTGGATTCCTGCCATTATTTAATGCACTAAATAAAACTAAGCACTTTATAGGATTAGTTATTCCTGGGGAAAGTAAAAGTAGGTACCTCTTTTCGGGAGTCTTAGAAGTAAGTCAATGAGAAGTCCCCATTTTTCATGTAACACTAAAGAGTTAATAATTAGTCATTGTCTAATCAAATCCTTAGAAGATTCTTCAACACTTCTGCCCCTCTCTCATTTTGCTGTACTTCTGATAAAATCCCAAACCTGTCCACACCTCCTGTCTTCCTTCTCTATGCCCACATCCAATCAGCTGAATCAAACTGGAAGGTAACACCCATCAGTACTGACAAGACTCACTTCAAAATTTTTTACCACAAACCTCTAGAAGTGTTCACTGTCCGATGCTTCACAATGCCTATTAGTCACTTCCTGTTTCTCATAAAACATCTGGTAAAACCTCTGCTTACCCTGCCATCAGCTAGTAATTTAGATTACAGTTTCATAGGGAAACTGATTCAATCTATGGATAATTACCTTATTGTTATCGTTTGGGTTTTAAGTGTTCCCCAAAGGCTCATATGGTAAAGGCTTTGTTGCCAACTGGTGGTACTACTGGGAAGAGGTGGAACCTTTTAGGGTTGGAATCTGGTGGAAGGAAGTTAGGTCTTTGGAGTGTAGTCTTGAAGGAGATAACGGGACTCTAGCCCCTTCCTCTTTAGCTTTTTTGTTTCCTAGCAACCATGAGGTGAACAGCTTTGCACCATCATGTGCTCCCTGCCATGATGTACTGTCTCATCACAGGCCCAAAAGCAACATGTCAACCAACTATGACCTGAAACTTCAGAAAGTGTAAATGAAAATAAACCTTTTTCGAGTTTTGATTTACTCAAGATTTTGTTACAGCAATGGAAAGCTAACACTCATCTCTCTACCTTTAAGCCATTGACCTATACCCTGCATTTTTAGTGGCATTGGTCCCTGCTCTTAAGATCAATTCTTTAGTTTGTGTACTAGATCTCCAGCCCCCTCCCCCTTTTTAACTCTGGTATACTGCTTCTGAAATTGTGCCCTCTCCTGAATTATCGCTGAGATTTAGCTCAGTTGGTAGAGCGCCACTCTGCAGTCTCTGAGGTCCTGAGTTTGATTCCCACACCACAAAAATGGGAGAAGGACATGGCAACCCACTTCCAAGGCAATCCTGAAACAATCTGCCATTGAAAACCCTATGAGGGTCGCTATGAGTCGGACATGACTCGACAGCACCTAACAACAACAACAACAACAAACCTGCATTATCGTCTTCCCCTTCCTCTAGATCTTTCTCATTCATGAACATAAATCCATAACATCTTCTATGGTAAAACCAAGGAATTCCTTTTCCCTGTGTCCCAATCTAGCCACATTTCACTGTCACCTTTATTTCTCCAGTCATCTCTCTGTACTTGTTCCACTTCTCATACCTTGAATTTACTTTTTCCCCTCACCCTCTAATGCTTTAGTGTGTAGTTTCTACAAAAGAATATTCTCCTATATAACAAATGTTAACTACCTATATCATAGCATTAACACTGATATTCTCAGACCCATTTAAGCTTTGTAAACTGGCCTTGTTGTTGTTGTTGTTGTTAGGTGCCATCGAGTCAGTATCCGACTCATAGAGACCCTCAAAGGGTTTTCAATGGCTGACTGTTTCGGGATTGCCTTGGGAGTGGATTGCCAGGTCCTTCTCCCATTTTTGTGGTGCTGGGAATCGAACTCAGGACCTCAGAGACTGCAGTGCAGCGCTCTACCAACTGAGCTAGATCCCAGCCCCAAGCTGGCCTAGTAATATCCTTTACAGTAAAAGACTAGTCTAGAATGATATTACAATTATTGTCATATTTCTCTAGTCTCCCTCAATTTGAAACAGTTCTTGTGTCTTTCCTTGTCATCCCTGACCTGCATACCTTTTTGTTTTTTGGCAGGACTGTGGGTTGTACCCAGGGCCTTATGCTCTATCACTGAGCTGCACCCTCAGCCCATTCTTAAATTTTTTTTAACGTTGAGACAAGGTCTAACTTGTGCAGGCTATCTCTGGCCCCAAACACAATCCTCCTGCTTCAGACTCTTGAGTTACTGAGATTACAGGTGTGTACCACAGTGCCCCAGTTTTCACACTTTTGAAACCTACAAGCCAGTGATTTTGCAGAATAACCACCAACTTTAGTTTTTCTGATATTTCCATATTGGGCCAAAAAAGATGTGTGTCTTCTCATTGTATCCACTCAGGTGGCACATGATTTCAATCCATCTCATTACTAGTGATGCTAACCGATCATCTGATGAAGATGGTGTCAGGACCCTCCTACATAAAGTAATTCCTTTCCCTTTGTAATTTAATTGAAACTATGAAATATCTTTTTCTTCATTAAATTTTCCAATTTATTAATTTACTCATGTAAGTGCTGACTCATAGACTCCTCTTTTATTCCATGGATTACCATCCATAACCATTATTTAATTCTGATGATCAAACTGTTCCACATTTGGCCAGTGGGGAGCCCTTTAAACTGGTGTCTATTTTTGACATGTCTCCGTCCTTCTCTGAGTATTTCTTTACTTTCTGGAATAAGATTCTGAACTTTAGGTTCATCTTGTACTTTCTCTCCCCTAGCCTGGAATCAATTATTTCTTAAAAAAAAAAAAAAAAACTGGTTCATTTTAGCAAATAAATGTATACAAATGTATACAAAAATCAAAATTTTAATGCTTGGAATGCTCACTGCTATTTAGAGTATCTCAACTATAAGGGCCCTCTCAATAAATACATCTCCTTACCCTCCCACTTGGTCACTCTCATTCCACTCATGGTCTAACATCCTACAATGAGCCCATCATCTTCTCAAATGGAGGCGGTCCATTCTCCACTTAGGCTCTGGCTTACCACTCCAGGCCTCCTCAAGACCTCAGGTTCTCATACACTGTTTCAGACCATCAGTTTCCAACCATGTGAGAGCACCAACCTGCTCAGCTTCACCTCAACTGATAAGAAAGTAAAAGAGAGAAAGGAAAAGTTCCTGCCATTCACTTTAGCTTCTGTTTTATATTCCCCAATTACCAGTTCCCCAAATTTACTTAACTGAAAGGATTCTTAATTCACAGTTTATTCTAAAAACAATTTTGTGTGTCCCAAATATTTTTAAAAATAAGATTTGTTGCCAGGCGCAGTGGTGCATGCCTGTAATCCCAGCGGCTTGGGGGGGTGGAGGCAAGAGGATCGCAAGTTCGAGACCAGAGGCAGTCTGCATAATTTAGTGAGACCCTGTCTCAAAAAGTAAAAAAAAAAAAAAAAAAAGGGCCGGGGGTGCAGCTCAGTGGTCCAGCACTTGCAGAGCATGCAGGCACAAGGTCCTGGGTTCAACCCCCAGTACTGCAAAAAACAAAACAAACAAAAATAAGATTTGTTTTCAACCATAGGTAGTTATACCTACCAATGGTATCTGGAAATACAACAAGGATGAATAGTGATTAAAGAAACTGAGAAGGAGGGGCTGGGCGTGGTGGCGGACGCCTGTAATCCCAGAGGCTCGGGAGGGGAGGCAGAGGCGGGAGGATTACAAGTTCAAGACCAGAGGCAGATTGCGTAATTTAGCGAGACCCTTTCTCAAAAAGTAAAAAGAATGGGCTGAGGTGCAGCTCAGTGGTCCAGCACTTGCAGAGCATGCAGGCGCGAGGCCCTGGGTTCAACCCCCAGTACCGCAAAAAGAAAAAGAAACTGAGTAGGTGGAATATTAAAAATAGCTATTAATATCTCATTATATCTTTTAGTTTTCTGGTATAAAAATGTTTTAACCATAAAATGCATTAACACTGGATACAGTTATGTTTTGCTACATAGGTTAGGCTAGCCAGGGATTCACTATGTACCTAGGCTGGCCGCAAACTCACATCCTCCTATCTCCACCTCTCTTGTCACCACCTCTCAAGTGCTAGGATTACTGGCATGGGCAACTATGTCCAGCTCTGTTACAAATTTTTTTTAAATGACCTCTCTGCACATACACTGATGGCTGGCTTCCAAACAAAAGCAATTCAATAAAGGTGGCATAAGATTCATGGTAAAGAGTAAAGGGTCTGAACTTACAAGTTCCGTCGCTTACTCAGAAGTAATTTTGGACAAGATACCTAATCTATCAGAGATATCCAAAAAAGTTAGCTACATTGCCTCAAATGTAGCTAAGTATTCAATAATTATTATTGTTAGTATGACTAAAATCAACTTAACAGGAACGGGAAAGGAATAGGGCTCAATCTAGATATAATTTTCTAATGTCCTAGTTTGACATATGTATTGATTTTGTTGTTGTTAGGTGCCATCGAGTTGGTATCCGACTCATGTTGTTGTTGTTGTTAGGTGCCTTCAAGTCGGTATCCAACTCATAGGACCCTTATAGGATTTTCAATGGCTGACTATTTCGGGATTGCCTTGGGAGTGGATTGCCAGGTCCTTCTCCCTTTTTTGCGGTGCTGGGAATTGAACTTGGGACCTCAGAGACTGTAGCGCAGCACTCTACCAACTGAGCTAAATCCTAGCCCCATCCGACTCATAGCGACCCTATATACAACAGGGGAAACACTATTGTTAGTGCTTTTCTGCTGTTCATATGGTTTCCAATGGCGGATTGATTTTTGGGAGTGGGTTGCAGGGTCCTTCTCCCAAGCCTACAGTATCCGGCATTCCCAGGCGGTCTCCCATCCAAGTACTAACCAGGCCCGACCCTGCTTAGCTTCCGAGATCTGGCAGGATCAGATGCCACAGGGTTGTGACTGCAGGCTCGTATTGATTTTAGAGACTCTAAAGCAATGATTCTCAAACTTGGATATTATCGGAAAGAACCATTTGGGGTATTTTCCAAAAATATAAATTCCTGGGCCTCATTCCCATAGATACTGTTCAAGAAGCTACAGGAGTTGACAGTTTGTACTGTTGTTACTGACTTTAAATTCCATAGATTTGTGGATTACTAATCAACAGCAACTTTGTTTGCTGAAAGTAAAGATATGAAACACTTATTGATGAAGATCAAAGAACACCGTCTTCAGGATGGATTGTGCCTCAACATCAACATAACAAAAATCCTTACAACTGAGTCAGTGAGCAACTTCATGATAAATGGAGAAAAGATTGAAGTTGTTCAAGATCTTGCTTTACTTGGTTCTACAATCAACACCCATGGAATCAGCAGTTAAGAAATCAGAAGATGTGTTACACTGGGAAAAGCTGTTGCAAAAGACCTCTTTAAAGTGTTGAAAAGATGTCATAATGAAGACAAATGTGCACCTGATTCCCGCCATGGTATCTGCAGTAGCATCATGTGCTTATATGGGAGAAGGATGTAGCAATCCACTCCTGAAAATAATCCTAAAACAATCAGCCACTGAAAACTCTATGAGGGTCACTATGAGTTAGACCTGGCTCAATGGCACCTAACAACAACAACAGCAACAACAACAACAACAACATATGCTTGTGAAAGCTGTACTTTGATTAAGGGAGACAGAAGAAGAATTGATGCTTTAGAATTATGGTGCTGGAAGTGAATATTGAATATATCATGGATTGTGAAAAGTACCAACAGATTCATCCTAGAAGAAGTACAGCCAGAGTGCTTCTTGGAAGCAAGAATAACTAGACTGTGTCTTACACACTTTGGACATATAATCAGGAGGGACCAATCCCTAGAAAAGAAAATCACGTTTGAGAGAGTGGCAGGTTAACAGAAAAAAGGAAGACCCTCAACTAGATGGTAGTTGACACGGTATTGGGAAGTGTTTCCTTCTGTTGTATATAGGGTCACTATTAGTTAGACCCAGCTCAGCAGCACCTAACAACAACAACAACTAACAGCAACATTTCTCAAGGAGGTGAGATCATATTCAGCAATAAAATCCTGCAAAACTACAAACAGCTTCTTACCCAATACTCCCATAACTTATCAGACTATCCAAGCTAAACTTACCAAATGCCCAAAAGCTGAATAAAATGAGAGGAAATTGCTGTTACTTAAAGAGTATAAAAATCTACAAAATAGAGCCAGGCACAGTGGCACACACTAGTAATCTCAGCAACTTGGGAGGTGGAGGCAAGAGAATCACAAGTTCAAGGTCAGAGGTAGCCCATAACTTAGTGAGACCTTGTCTCAAAAAAGCAAAAAATGGCTGAGGGTGCAGCTCAGTGGCAAAGTGCTTGCAAAGCATGCATGAGACCCTAGGTTCCACCTCCTGTACAGCTAATAATAATAATAATAATAACAATAATAATCACTTCTGGACTATCCCAAGTTGAATGAAAAAGTCAACTAACATTTCACCCAATAAACAACTATAACAAATAAAAAAGAACTAGGTTTTTAAAATACATAATAAAGTCAAAAAATTGAGAAAATAAAAATGTGACTTTGATTAATTGACTACCTATAATTAAGTGCATATGTACCACTGTAGAATTTGTTATCTTGCATTACCTGAAAAGAATGATAATACTGTGATTACTATTCTTAGAACCAAAGAACAGCCAAAATATTTTAAGTTATGTGAATTAAGGGAATTCTCTGCTAAAATTCAGAATTCAAAAAGTCATGCTTGAATTATTATTTTTAAATATCAACTAAACTCTCCTTTGTTGGACTTTCATAGCTAAAACTATTGAAAGCTAAGAACATAAGGCGGCTTTCTATCTAGACAATAAGAAATGCTAGCAGCCATAGATTGAGGAAAAGGAGAAAAGCCAAATGGAGTGCCAGTTAGATGAAAAGCTTGTTTTTAAAAAGTAAAAAGAAAGCAAGTGTTAATATTTACACTTAGATTTTAAGTTTCTTAATTTAAAGCCAACATCAAACAGGTTTTTTTTTTCCTTCCTTCCTTCCTTTTTTTTTTATTAGAAATTTTTAATGTACATCATAATGTGATTCATTTTGACATGCTTTTCATTGTGACAATTTTCATATATGCAATTTGATAAGCATTATACATATAGGTTACCCCTTACCCTCCTCTATGTTTCCCCCCTCCCCCCTTCCTATCTAAGTTTCCCATCCAAGTCTTCTCTATCTTTTACT